>VDFB02355909.1:0-102266 GCA_007258455.2 Sequoia sempervirens | reverse complement strand
TGGATTAAAGGGTTTGTTGTCGAGTATATCTAGTTTATCCATATAAAGTTTCAGAGATCTGCATAAAGATTTGATCGAGTTATGAGTATTTGTGTTCCGATAGTCATTTTGTTGCTTCAATTGGTGTTCCTGAATGAAGATGATGTGATTCTAGTAATTTCAGTTGTTGCGGATGTTTCTCTAGTGATTCATGATGTTTGTGGATGGTTCTAGATCGTGCTCTATCTGTGTTGCACGTCTGCATTGATCGTTGTGCTCGCGATTGGTGATTTTCTCTTGTGTGTTCATGTTTTTCATATTCATGGCCGACAAGGTGATGGTAGTGTGTTGCGAATCTTTGTGGAATAATTTTTGAAGGTGTTTCATGTTCGAGGATTTTATTTTGGGTCTTCATTATGTTGTGGCCGACCTTGGTTGATTTGCATTGAAAATTATTTATTGTTTTGGGCCAACAATTTGCATATGTTTTATTATTTTGTTGAAGCCGACATGAAGTGATGTAATCTCTTGTTGCGGGTATATATAAGTGATTGTTTATTCCATTTGAAGGCATGTGTGTGTATGAGATGTACGAATAATGTCCTAATCATTCGAAGGCAGAAGCAGAGTGTGAAGAAGAGTGACAGTGTGAAGAAGTGTTCATGTGCTTAACTGAAACAGTAATCAAGCATTAGCAAATGCTATTCTCTTAGTTCAAAATCCCGCGGATGTAATCTGAATGTTTCTATAAGACGTGTCTTTTTTTGAGCAATAAGCCTTGTTGTATTTGAGCAATGAGCTCTAGGCAGTGTGCTTGAATGCATGTGCATTCCCCATTTATTCTTCTTTATACTTTTAATAGGGTATAATCTTGTGGACTAACCTCCACCATGGTTTTTCCCCTAATAAGGTTTCCACGTAAAAAATTTTGGTGTTATGTGTGTTTCTGATGTGTTGATGTTTATGCTTATGGTTATTAATCAGATCTGAGAATAAGTTGAATAAGTTAAATAAGTTTAAATTTTTGTGACAACTGATTCACCCCCCCTCCCTCTTAGTTGTCTGCTCTTGTGTTGCCAACAATTGGTATCAAAGCAGGTTCCTTGGAAGAAGTTTAATAACTTGAGGTGATCTGGGATGGTGACATATAAGGATAGTCTGAGATTTGATGGAACAAATTATTCTCTGTGGAAGACTCGAATGGAGTGTCATATGAGATGCATTGGTGAACCCTACTGGAACATTACAAGGAATAGGTATGTTATCCCACATAATGGTCCTTCTACTGCTGCTGAGATTAAGGATGTTCAGTACAATATCAGGGCTAACGAAGCATTGTTGAGTGCTCTGACTTATTCTGAGATGACAAATGTGATGGATCTGAATATTGCTTATGAGATTTGGAAAAAGTTGGAAACTTTGTATGAAGGTGATACTAATGTGAAGATTGCTAAGTTGCAAAGTCTGAAAGAGAAATATGAAATGTTGAGAATGGGTGATGATGAGAACATTACTTCTTTCATGCAAAGAGTGAATGAACTTGTGTGTGATATCAGATGTAATGGTGGACAATTGGAAGAATCAGAGATTGTTACTAAAGTGCTCAGATATTTGCTTGCTACATACAAAGTCAAAGCTATTGCTATTGAGAAACTCCAGAATATGACAAATGTAACCAGAGACATGTTGATTGGTAAGCTTACTACTTTTGAGTTGAGTGAATTTGTTGATGCTCTTCCTAAGACAAAATTTGCATTCAAGGCTACTACCTCCGGAAGGGATAAACAGAGATATGATCCGGAAGAAAGTTCTTCTAGAAAGGTATTCAAGTATGAGGAAGAAATGAGAGAGATTGAAGAAGAAAGAAAACTTGACGAGCTTGAAGCACTTATTGTCAAGAGAGAAGCCAAAGGAGAAGGTAAGTATAAAGGGAAATTGCCTATTAAATGTTTTTCTTGCAAAAAGAGAGGTCATTTTGCATCAAGGTGTCCATAAAGAATTCCTAAGTCAAGACCTAACAAGCTTAGATTTCAAAGGAAGTGTTATTATGCTGCTAATGAAGGTGTGACAAATGATGAATTTGATAAAGGGAATGCAAGTGAGGATGAATGGGTATTTATTGCTATCAAGGAAGATAATCCAGAGTCTACTGAATATGCTAATTGTACACGTGGAGAAAGCCCTAGCTGCTTGATTTGAAGAAAAAGATGAATGGGTGATTGACAATGGATGCTCTCATCACATGGCATGTGACAAAAGTAAGTTTGTGAGCTTGGAAAAGTATGATGGTAGTGTTGTAAGATTTGGTGATGACAAAGTAGGTGTAATCTGTGGCAGAGGATGCATTTCTCTTGATGGTAAGCATAATACTGATGATGTCCTATATGTGGAAGGTTTGAAGCATAATCTTTTAAGTGTTGGATAGATGGTTGACAAGGGATACAATCTTCAATTCAAGGATGGAAAGTGTAGAATATTGGGGAGTTTCGAAAATGTGATTGCATTAGGTACAAAAATAAAAGGTAATATCTTTCACCTAAGTGTTGCTAGTAAAAGTTGTTTGATTGCTCAAGTTGATGAAAGTTGGTTGTGGCATAGGTGAATGTGTCATGTTAACTTTGACAATATTATCAAGATAAGTTCTACTCAGGCTGTGAGAGATCTTCCTAAGTTGATAAAACCTACTAATGCTATATGCAAGGAATGTCAGTTACAGAAAAAAACTAGAGTTTCATTTCGGAGCAAACAACATTGTTCAAATCAAGTGTTGGAGCTTGTGCATACTGACTTGTGTGGTCCTTCTAGAGTCAAAATTTTATAAGGATACATGTATTTCATGTTACTTATTGATGATTATTTTAGAATGATGTGGGTTACTTTTTAAGGGAGAAATCTGAAGCTCTGGAGAAGTTCAAGATTTTTAAGTCTATGGTTGAGACAGAGACAGGTATGAAGATTAAATGTTTGAGATTAGATAGAGGTGGTGAATTCACTTTCGATGAGTTTAATTCTTTTTGTGAAGAACATGGCATAAAGAGGCAATTATCTGCATCGTGGACCCCTCAACAAAATGGATTTGTGGAAAGGAAGAACATGACAATTGAAGAAGCTGCTAGAACTATGATGCTGGAAGAAAATGTTCCTCATATCTACTGGAGAGAAGTTGTGAGTACTGCTATTTACACACTTAACTGGGTACAAGTCAAAGGTGATACTAGTAAGACTCCTTATGAGCTATGGTATGGTCATAAGCCTATTGTTAGATACTTCAAAATCTTTGGAAGTAAATGCTATATCAAAAGAGATGAAGATATAGGAAAGTTTGATGCTAGAAGTGATGAAGGAATCTTTCTTGGTTACTCTACTAAAAGCAAGGCCTACTGGTGCTACAATAAGAGATTGAGGAAAATGGTTGAAAGTGCAAATGTCAAGGTTGATGAAGACATAGCTAGACCATCTAGAACCTATGAATATGATTTAGATGATCAAAAAGACAGTTCATATCATTTTGATGAATCAAGAAAATCAAGAGGAACTAGTGAAAGTGTAGAAAAGAGATCACAAGAGCTTGAAATTCAAGAACATCCTAAGACTCCAAG
This sequence comes from Sequoia sempervirens, assembly GCA_007258455.2. NCBI lineage: Eukaryota > Viridiplantae > Streptophyta > Pinopsida > Cupressales > Cupressaceae > Sequoia > Sequoia sempervirens. The sequence goes on along the minus strand of VDFB02355909.1, from coordinate 98,688 downwards.
GTATGTAATACTAAATCACTTAGAAGATCAAATCATAGGTGATAAGAACAAAGGTGTTCAAACTAGGAGAAAAATTGCAGAAGAATACTGTTTGATTTCAAAGACTAAGCCTACTAGTATCAATGAAGCATGGAAAGATGAACATTGGATTGAAGCAATGAAAGAAGAACTACTATAGATTGAGAAGAATGATACATGGATTCTTATTCCTAGACCTAAGGAAAAAAATGTAATTGGAACTAAATGGGTCTTTAAAAAAAAACTAAATGAGCAAGGTGAAGTTGTTAGAAACAAAACAAGACTGGTGTGTAAAGGATATTCTCAGATGGAAGGAATTGACTTTGAAGAAACTTTTGCCCCTGTTGCTTGGATTGAAGCTATGAGACTATTTCTTGCTTATGCTGCTTACAAAAACTACAAGGTTTATTAGATGGATGTTAAGTCAACATTTTTAAATGGAGAATTGGAAGAAGTGTATGTTGAGCAACCTGATGGATTTCAATTGACTGATCAAGGATATATGGTTTGTCGGTTGAAGAAAGCATTGTATGGACTCAAGCAAGCCCCAAGAGCATGGTATGCTAGATTGGATAAGTATTTGTGAAGCTTGGATTTAACAAAGGTGTTGCTGATTGTAATTTGTATTTCAAGATTGATCATGATAAAGATTTGATTTTTTAAGTCTTGGTTGATGATATCATTTTTGGAGGAGATGATAGTTTGTGCATGAAGTTTGTTGATGAGATGCAGAGTGAGTTTGAGATGTATATGATTGGAGAGATGAAATTATTTTTGGGATTGCAAATTACTCAGTTAGATAAAGAGATCTTTATATCTCAGTCCAAGTATGTGAAAGAATTAGTAAAGAAGTTTGGTATGGAAGATTCAAAACCGGTTGGTACACCTATGGTGACCAGATGTAAGTTGACACAAGATGATGATTCTCCGAAAGCAAATCAAACTAGATATAGATCCATGATTGGTGGATTGTTTTATTTGACTCAAACTAGATCTGATATTATGAATGTCTATGCATTGTTGCAAGATTTCAAGTTGATCCTAAGGAATTGTGATAGTTGTGAAGAGGATTTTTAGATACTTGAAGGGGATAGTTGATTTTGGCCTATGGTATCCTAGAGAAGATGATCTTACTTTGAGTGCTTTTACTGATGTTGATTGGGTAGGAGATGTGAATGACAGAAAGAGTACCAGTGGTGGTGCATTTTTCTTGGGAAAGAAGTTGATTTCATGGTTAAGTAAGAAGCAAAATGCCATTTCTTTATCTACTACAGAGGCAAAATACATTGCTGCTGGTAACAATTGTACTCAAGTATTGTGGATGAAGTAGATATTGAAAGACATCAGAGTTTGTGTATGATGAACTTATTGCTATATTCTGTGATAACTCAAGTGCAATTAACATTTCTAAGAATCCGGTGTTGCATTCAAAGACCATGCATATATCTATCAAGTTTCACTTTTTGAGAGAAGGTGAGTGAAAAGGAAGTCAGATTGGAGTATGTGCCTATTAAGGAACAAATTGCAGATATCTTTACAAAGCCTTTGCCTAAGGATACTTTTGAGTATCTCAGAGGGAAGTTAGGGGTGATTATCCCTCCTAATTAGAACTAAGATGCATTGACTTGCATCAGTCTGTGCATTTCACAGTCATATCTTGATCCAGATTGATGTTGTAGTGGTTGCTACTCAGGGGGAGTAGTCAGATGTTCAGATATGTGGTTCAGAGCTTGTGTGTATCTTTTTCATTGATGTCAAAGGGGGAGAATAGTCATGTGAAAAACTTTGTGGGGAGAAGTCATGAGAAAGAGTTGAGGAGAAAAGAATTAGAATCTAAGGGGGAGAAAGTGATAAGAGAAAGTTGCGTTGATAGTGTTTTTCACATCATGGGTTGCCATCAATGCCAAAGGGGGAAATTGTTGGTTGTTACTGATATGTGCTTGTTATTGATGCCAACACAACTGGCATTAATGTCTTTAAGACTATATATGTCAATGATATTGAGAAAATTGTTATAAAATGAGTTGCAGGTTGTTAGTGATGAAGTGAAGTTCAGTATGTTGTCGAGTTCAGTACATTGATGATTAGAGGTTGTGGATTAAAGAGTTTGTTGTCGAGTATATTTAGTTTATCCACGTAAAGTTTCAGAGATCTACATAAAGATTTGATCGAGTTATGAGTATTTGTTTTCCGATAGTCATTTGTTGCTTTAGTTGGTGTTCCTGAATGAAGATGATGTGATTCTAGTCATTTCAATTGTTGTGGATGTTTCTCTGGTGATTCATGATGTTGTGGATTGTTCTAGATCGTGCTCTATCTGTGTTGCACGTCGGCATTGATCATTGTGGTCGCGATTGGTGATTTTCTCTTGTGTGTTCATGTTTTTCATGTTCATGGCCGACAAGGTGATGGTAGTGTGTTGCGAATCTTCATGGAATAATTTTTGAAGGTGTTTCATGTTCGAGGATTTTGTTTTGGGTCTTCATTATGTTGTGGCCGACCTTGGTTGATTCGCATTGAAAATTATTTATTGTTTTGGGCCGACAGTTTGCATATGTTTTATTATTTTGTTGAAGCCAACATGTAGCGATGTAATCTCTTGTTGCAGTATATAAATGATTATTTATTCCATTTGAAGGCATGCACGTGTATGAGATGTGCAAATAATGTCCTAATCATTTGAAGGCAAAAGTAGAGTGTGAAGAAGAGTGACAGAGTGTGAAGAAGTGTTCATGTGCTTAACCGAAATTGTAAATAGGCATTAGCAAATACTATTCTCTTAGTTCAAAATCCTGCGGATGTAATCTGAATGTTTTTGTAAGACAGTGTGTCTTCTTTTGGGCAGTAAGTCTTGTTGTATTTGAGCAATGAGCTCTAAGAAATGTGCCTAAATGCATGTGCATTCCCCATTTATTCTTCTTTATACTTTTAATAGGGTATAATCTTGTGGACTAACCTCCACCATGGTTTTTCCCCTAACAAGGTTTCCACCTAAAAAATCTTGGTGTTATGTGTGTTTCTGATGTGTTGATGATTTATGCTTATGGTTATTAATCAAATTTAAGAATAAGTTTAATAAGTTTAAATTTCTGCGACAACTGATTCACCCCCCCTCTCAGTTGTTTTCCCTTGTGTTGGCAACACCTCTTACGATTCTTGATAGTGAGATTCAATTTGCTTTGTTCCTACATGCATTACAAAAGCTTCTCAAGGAAAAAAAATTTCCTCTATTTTGTAGCTTCAATTGAAAGTACATAATAAATGACAAACCTACACAATGACATCTTGCACAATCCATTAGATTATATTGACCCTTGTGATATCCTTTTGTGCCTAAACATTTACTTTACATGCATGTTTGTGAGTACTACATACTTTGAGATACATGATATTTCTAATATTCACAAACACCTTAATGTGGGCACACAATGTAATAGTGGGATTTACTAATATTCTTAACACATTTTCTATTTTTCTAGGATTCATAATACATGTGTATATCAACAAATGGTGGCTTCTTGTGCAAATTTGGGCTAGTTGCCTCGCCTAGTCATGTGATTGACCCCAAAGCTGTAGTCTTACACTTGCTTTTTAAAATTCAAATTTTAGCTAACTAGCCCCCTTGTTTTCTCACCCTAGGCTAAGTACACATTTTGCAAAAAGTTGATGCTATGAACTAGTATTTAAAAGTGTTCAATTCACAAACTCGTCATTCTCTAAACTTAGTTGCATATCATTTGCATTACAACAGTTCAATTAGTGAAATAAAAGGAATCTAAGTTTGCATGAAGATTCTAGGAGCATATGCATATCAAAAGAGTGTTGTCCTCAATCTTTCTCTCAAGCTTCTGAAGGGTTAACCTAGGGAAATGTGTCCCCTTGCAATACTGATGACAATCTTTCAAAAATGTTCATAAATGCCACCAATCTCATATCTTAGAGAAGGAAAATTAAGTAGAGGTGAATTGAGTGAGAGTAGAGGAGCATAAGCAAACATTGCATAGGGTCAAATCTAGACACATGATGAATCTTGTATTGTGGACTTGACCGAGACTTGTGAACTTGACTCATGATAGAACATAGAAGAAGTACAAAATTAGAAGAGTTACATAGACAAATAAGTGCCATGTTTCAAGTAGATATCAACCAAATTCCCTAATCTTCATCAAAAGGCATGCATTTTCAAATTAAAGGGCTATGTACATTTATTTTCTATTTACTTTCTACAATTAATTATTGCAATATTTATAAAACAATTGCCCACAATTTTCACAAATAAGATCCATTAGTTAACTTGATGTATATACATTTTGTTGGATTCACCTATATCACCCTTAAAGAAAGTATAATTTTTATTACAATAATAAAATAGCTAATTTGTTTGATATTAAAAGTATATGATTTCTTTGGGGCGAGGGTTGGCTAAAACATCTTGTTGCAAGCAAGAGGTCATGAGGCCCAGTCTCCCCCTTACCCCGTGGTATCAGAGGGCATGGTGTGCCAATGTCATTGGTCACAAGAAAAAAGTTTACTAAACCCATGTAAAAAATTGCTCTCAAATATAATGTTGCATGACATGATTATCTCCAACATTTTAACAATGCTTACAATTTCATGATGGTAGCATTTTAACATATCTTAAACAAAGAAACCACGTGGATATTATGGTAGAGATAGGAAAGAATCAAGATACTTTCATCTAATTAGGAAAGTATCTCCAGATTTAGGCATCATAAAGCATCTCACAACACATACAAGTCATATTAAAGAGGGTCATCAAAGAACGTTAAGTAGTCAGGTGAAAAATCAAAAGAGGGACACTGTAAGATTTAGCGATGTTATTGGCACTGAAACTGACTACATGAGGGCTTCTAAATATTAGATGGATTTCACCCAACCTTTATATTGAATTAGGACCTTGAGATTCTGGGTTGGTTTGAGTAAATATTTTGGGTGAGGGTTGTCCCTGAAAAGGAGACAACTAAGGGAGACATTGGCTGTGTTTTAAATTTTTGACAAACCATGTGGGTAATGGCATCATTAAGTCTACAGATTGGTGCCGACACCAGGGTCCGATTTAGCACCAACAGTTGAACGTTTTTGGTGTGGAACATTGGGTTAACCATCGTCTACACACCAACAATTGGAGATTTTGGCCTATAGTAAATTCCGAGCAAACTTTAGGTTTCAACAACTTGCTGATATTAGCATTTATCTTGGCACAAGGATTTTGGTGTTGTCTATGTACTTTCTAGATTGGCACTAACCTCACATTTCCCAAATCATCAAGAACAGATTTAATGCAAATTGATTGGACGCAATAGTAGCTAAAATATACTAAAGAAGGCTCAGAAATTCTAAAATATAATAAAAACTTGTTAAGGCTATAATTTCTAACCATGGTCCTTCACACCAATTGAATCCAAAGTACGTACAAATTTGATGAGAAATGATGGTAAGATAGTCTTCCATTTGTTCAAGTGATCTGTCCAACTGTGTTTTCCTGGAGTGAACTTTTTATCATGCGAACATTTATTATCATGAAAATTGATGTCAAAACTCCTTATATTCTGTCATTATGGATTATTTATCTCTGCTAGTGAATGTGCCATGCTAATTAATACTTTACTGTGTGGTAGAGGTTAAATTAGGTACTTTCAAATTTATATTTTAAGTTGAATGAATAAATGGATCTAAATCTGACATCAGAGTTCTCCCAATAAGTGCAATTGCAAATGAGTAAATCACCCCAAATGGAGAAATCCTATTGACAACAACTGTTCTCAAACTTGAAAGAAATCTTGATTTATTGATGTTAACACCATTTTCCAACAAACCGCCTTAATTGTGTGGCCCAAATATATTAAATAAGCTTATAACTACATTTTCCATATTTTGTATTCAGTCATCATTCTAAAGCTGAGGGTATATTTCGTACGGCCGGGCAACATGAGAGCATGCAAAAATGTACTAGATATAATATCTATACCCAATCATTCTTCTGTTATATCCATCACTTGATCTTGACCAGATTGCCTCCCACTTAAATTCAAGATAATTAGGTTCATGTCTGCTAACAGGCTCAAATTTAGTGGCACATCGTATGACAGCTTGACATAATGTTTTCTCTTCTATTAACAAACACTGGCAAATCATGCATCCCCAGAAAGCTCTAGGACGATACTTTTTAACTGTAGCGTACATTCCATGCATTAATCTTAAATATTTAAATTGCATTATTTTAAATATTTGTTGTGTCATGCATAACTAGAAAGTTAATAAGAATGTATGTATCAATGGTTTAATCCAATTCCATGCTTTTGTTTCTAATTGCATTTTTGTGGTAAGTTTTCGAGAAACTCAACACCATGTATTAGATGGCAATTCCTTGAATCCTCAAAGTGAGCTACAAAGTGATTCTCAATAAAGGCCTGTTATATAGCACCGGAAATAGCTCTTCTAAACAATATTGCAATTCTGTATAGTTCATCCCATAGCGGCAAAAAATCATTTGGGGAAAAAATCGGCAAACCAAAAGTTTAGGATTTTAAATTGTTTTGAAGAAATCGGGAAAAAAACATATTTGAAAAAAAAACATAAAAAATTGTAGAAAAAGATACAAAAGCCACTCCATTAAATTTAAGGTCATTTCCATAGCATAGAGATATAGAGAGCAAATAAAATAGAGATTTGGCTAATGGAATAAGCTCAGAGAACCTACAAATTGGAATTTGAAGAAGCCAAAAGTGGCAATAAACATAAGCCAAGTGTGGCAAGAAACATCTACAATTTAATTCCCTTGAGGTGGAATAATCCTTAGAGACCATTGTTATGGATTTTGGCCATGGTATGAACTCTTCAGTCATTGCATGTTAGACAATGGAGAGTCAATGCAACTGAATAAGTGAAGGCTTGTACGTGGAGTGAAGGCATTATCAGTTGTGTCTAAGTATGAGACAACTGCTGGTATTCAGAGTTATCTGTTCCTGGCCATGTTTCTTCTAGTGTGCATTTGGGTATTATATGACCTATGGAATATGCAAAACTGATGCATATTGTGCACTAGAGGGATGAGGAGCAGAAGCTCCCTCTTCCTAGAGTTTTATTTCCATTAGATAGTTTTTTTAAAGGTATATTGTGGTGCAATGTTTGTTTTCTGCATATTGTGTAGTATTCTTGTCCATAAACACACATTTGTTTGTTTTTGTTCAATGGAGATGGCTAGTAGGATACGCCTCATTAAAATCCCTATACTGATGGACCAGAGTGTAGCATAGCTGGCCGAGTCTGTGGACCATTTGAAGGCCAAAGTAATAAAGTAAAAGGTACAAATTTTGATGGGTCAAAAATACAAGTTTACAAATTTTAAAAATTTAAAGCCACATGTCAAAAACCTAATGCTCTTCCATTAAACAATAACGAGATGAAAAAGAACATGAATATGTTTTGTTTTTGATAGAGGAAAAAACAGGTTTTGAAGGGACCCGAAACCCTTTACAATCAAAAAAAGGCTGCAAATAAACAACCTGCAACCAACCAAACACCAGCCCCCAAACAAAACCCGTCAAGATTTACATTTTGTTATTCATTCCAAACATCCAAGCATAATGACTATTGGTATTAGTCAAATTGCTTATAAAAGGATGGAATCTAATTCCAAAATTTCAATGAATGTTCTCTAATGAGTCACCAAATCACATTGAATTTAAAGGGATCTAAAATTAATAGAAAACCTTTTAAAAGATATATTCTAACACTTTGCATTCAGCTTAGACCTGAGTAGTGGGGATCACCTTCAATTATATATGTAAACAAAAAGATATTAAGTCAAATAATTGAAGATATGTTAAGATTCCATTTGTTATAGGAAAAGCACTTCACAAAGAGAAAATAATATTTGTCATGGCAATCACAACTGAATAAAAGATACTAATACCGATGGCTTTTGGAAAACTAGATGCTTTGGAATTGAATCAAAGGTTCCTAAAGTCTAGAAAAAAGCAAAATAATTGGGAAGACTATTTACAAACCTCTTAACTAATAAATATGAAATATCTGGTCAATTGTCTAGAAATTCTCTTAAAGCTTTTGTTGCAAAGTGAAATATTCCAAACTAAACCTGTTTTATCTGTTGCTCGAGTATGAGCACAAAATTGAAATCAACTCTTCTTTTGCAATTCAGATTTCATATTTTATGATTATGAACTAAATGAATCAAAAACTAATCCAAACACAACAATCACTTATCCTATTATCTAAAAATAGAAACCAGTAAGACTGTGTATACAGAAGTTAAGGGAATAAATTACACTAGTACATAGATAACACAAGATTTCAGAAATTGGATAACTAGGGGTGCATACAAAGCTACAACTTACATGAACAATAACATCCATACAAAGTTTGATGATAAGCACAATGAACCTGGAGTAAATAAATGGAATCTAAACGGAATGATCATAAACACCCATAATGAACCTAGTGTAAATAAATGAACCTGTTTCATGTGTGTCCCAGGAAAATATGGAGCAGATGGCAGCAAAAAAACTCCACCAGCACGTTTTTTCATCATAGGTGCAGTCAGCTTCAGATGATAGCTATAAAATATCACAACTCCAAATATATAAGAAAAAACACCTTTTTTTAGGGATTTTTTTAGTGGGATGGTTTTATGTGATTTTTTGCTGGTTTTTTTCATGATTTAAACGCAAAAAAAATCACTATTTTCAACAATTTAATCACCAGTCAATGCCCTGAAAAAATCATGATTTTTCAGGGGTTTAAATTGGCAACTTTGGTGATTTTTTAAAAATCACGATATTCGCGATTTTTTTTGCGATTTATGCTTCTTTGGTTCATCCTACATTATGGAACCCTTCGGCCATAAAATAGCCATGTGCATATGAAAAAAAAAAAAACTAAATGATATACCTATGAAATGAAAATACAAATGAGCTACAAATTAGTTCAAGTGGGAATATGTTACCAACTCCTTATTAATTATAAAATTTCCCATTCTAATCCTCAATGGTTTTCTCAACTTTCAAATAACTAGGACTTTAGTTCAAGAATTAACATAATTCCAAACCTTCTCATTGGTTAAAAGGATTCAACTACCAGCAAGTCTCGACAGAAGCAAAAGTTCTTAGAAACAGTTTAGACTTCTAATCACCAATCTGCTGTTTCTCATGCCATGAAACAACTTCCTTATAAGGCAAGCTCCCACCAAATATATCGAGGGCACTACCCACAGTGACATCAACACACCCAGCACCTGCTACTCTGATGCGATCCAGGTCTTCAATACTAGTTGCCCCACCAGCATATGTAACTGGTATCTGAAAAATAAATATAAAATACAGATGTCTTAAAAACATAGGAAAATAGAACAAAACAAAAAAACCAGTTGTTGGTGATTTGACTTCAGGTCAAACTTTGTGACAAAGGTTTAATTTCAACATGCAAAAGCTATGCATAGTAGATGTGGCTAGGAAACTTCATACTTACAGGAGACGACCTGCCAAGAAGGCGTACAAGTTCTTCATCAATTCCTAACCTACAGAAAGACAGAAAGACAATAATGAAACATTGGAATAAGAATTGTACCTCATTGGAAATGAAAGGAAGCTATACAATTTATTATTAAACATCATGAAGGCTTCTATAGAATGAAGATGTAAGAACCCTGTGTATTCATGTAGAAACCCTAAGTTTCCCCTAATTCTGAATCTGACGGTTTTTATTGTTTTTTTGAAGTTTTTGGCTTTTTGGACGTTTTTGCATAAAAATGAAGAATGGCGATTTTGCAAATAAATGATGTAAATTCTAAATAAAATCATATAGATCTGAGAACTACAGAATCTATAGCAAATACTGAAGCTTGTTCATTAAAGAATCTTCTGAAGACGATTACAATATAACCCAGTTACATGCAAATGAATAAAGCAATGATTTCTAATGAAAACCTGGAGATAGCAGCTTGCTGGTAATTAACTGAAATGGTACGGCTGCATGATATATGTCCTTCTCCTCCTGTCTGGTGATCTCAGAAGACCCCAGCTACTCCAGCGCCCAAGGTGATGAAGATTGCTTGCCTGGGAGATGGGTGTTTTGTCTAGAACAGAGAAGACACCTCCTTGCTGATGGTACGGCCAGGTACACAGCAGTACGGCCTGAGATTAATCAGCAATCAATGAATGCAATACAAATACGTCCCTCTCTGAAGGTCTTCAGATGATGAAGAGATAGGCGCCTCAGGTTATATAACCTCTGGATGATAAATCAGACCTCCTAAATAAGTACAGCTCTCCTTGAACAGTACGGCCTGCTGTGAATAGTACGGCTGTAGCAGTAATGAAGGGATTTGTACGGCTTCCTTCTTAAGCCTCCAGAACATCAATAAGTTAGGCGCCTTGATTTGCAATAGCTTTCCAAATGAATAGAATGTTTGAAACCCTGAATGTTTATTTCCTGTGAAGTTTAATGATCTCTTCTGGATGAAGAAACCTCTGTGCTGGCAATAAATCAGATGTTATTTCACATCCTCTGAATCGCTCCCACTGGAGATGGCTCGTTCTCCAATGTATCGAGACTGAAACCCTACAGCTTCCGTTCTCTGTCGAAGACTGATCAATTTTTGATTAACAAATGTCATATCGGCTCAAATCCCAATGCAAAGCCTATATTCTTCTCAAAAGTGCGATTTCCTTAAAGATAGGGAATTTTAAAATATTTGACTTTTTAATTCTTTTATTATTTCAATAGTCTCAGCCAAATATTAAATTATAAATTTAATATGCAAAATGGCCCCTTCCCTGATGTTGGGCGACCCCCTCAAATAGAATCACTTAAGTTATAATTTAATATTATAACTTTATATTATAACCATCAATAATTAATATTTAATTAATACAATTAAATATTAATATCTCGCTCATTATTAACCTGATGCTCGAGCCGTCTGATGCTGTCGACAAAGGAAGTGATTCTGAACGTAATAAGTCCATACTGCTAAAAATAGCAGGGGTCCCACGCCGACTGCCAACAACTGCTAAAAATAGCAACTACTGCAAGAAACGTCGAATGAGCCCGAACAAAAGCCAATTGATCAAAACTGCCAATCTGAGCCAAACTCCGAAATGACCCTCTATCCAACCTATCAGCCTACGAGGGTCGCATAATAGGCTAACTCTTACGAACTCTGATGCTCGCCAAAAATGGGGACATGACAGTCCGCCCTCCTGAAATTGCTTGACCCCAAGCAATCTCCACTGCAAAGAAACTCCAATCCTCGGAGGCCCAAAAGAAAAACTGTGAAATGTCCCACACATCTTGAACTGTCTCCTGTAGCATCAACAAAAACTCAACTGCGCAAGCTATCCCTGGATCCCAAACCCAGAGTGAAAGTCTGTCGTGATGTCATCATCAGACTACCACTGCGCTCTACTGCCTCCAACTTCACCATCTGAGAATAGTGAAGTAACCCAATGGGACCCATCAAAAACTCGGTGCCAAAGCTATCGCCACCGGAATCCCAATACAATATGAATTCACATCCACCTGTCATGCAGAGATAAAAACTTCTAGAAGCATCTGCTACACCGAATCTCTCCCGTCCTCTGCTAAACCCTCATGGATGTGATAACTGACCAAGCCATCATGCCAACTAACACCATAGTCGCCCTGTAACCATGTACCCGTATGAAAAATCTGCGACATAGAAGTAGCAAGCCCTATCGAATACATATCAGCATGATGGATAACTGACTGCCATCCCTGCAAGTAATACCCCGCAAACTGCTGAGTCGAGTACCTGCATCCGCTAATCCCATCTTGTGAAGATGGTAACTCTGTACACAGTAATGAATTACGCCCCTCGACTGCACCAAGAGAATCACCCTGTGCACAAGAATGGTGCATCAAATACAAATCATGTACAGGTGGATCAAAGGAAAAACTATAAGCACTCCTCACCGTGTACACCCCATTAAACTCCTCTGTGAGTCTTGTTTGGAATCGCGATGCACTGGAACAATCCCAAACACTACGATTATCACCCAACCCAGAACTAGTATCAAGAGTACGATCAGCTTCCAACTCGAAGAGTGGGTTATCATAGATTAAACCACCATCAAATTCAAATAATGGATTATTCACAAACTGCACAATCACTCCATACTGATTTGAATCATCCATCTCTGAATCGCTGGAATAATAAATTGAATTGTACTCCTGACTTGGCTCAACCAGCTGCCGATCATAATCAACTGCATCGGAAGAAATGATTGATTTGCTTCCAGGAGAGGGAAACAAATCAAGATGAGTACCAATCTCCCAACTGGATGAGACTCCAAATATCCTCTGTGAAGATGGACAAGTGTCGAGGGTTGTCACACAACTCTCTCGTGAATCAACAACCATGTCACAGGAACTATCAATGATCTGTTGTGCATCACCTATCATGGGACTAATCTCAAGAGAACCTGGTGCAACACGTGGCTCCCTGCAACTCTCAACCAGTGCACTCATCCCATCTGTATCAACTGCACCTGTGACCGTGATGGATGCAACCACATCCTCAACATATCCCTCACTGCTATGAACCATGGGTGTATGCTCCTCACCAACCGCTGCCATGGAAATCTGAACTATATCCAAAGGTGGTGAAGATTGTGCTAAACTCAACGCCACGGTAAGCTTCTCAATCTGTAACTGCGACTCTCGAAGAGCCAACTGGGTGCTCTGCAATGAGTCCATAGTCATCTCAAGCTCATGAGTGAGCTCATCAATCTGCTCTTCCTTTCCCTTCAATGCATCATAACAAATGCAATCCCACTCGAGAAGGAAATCCCTGTCAGCAAGGAGTTTTAGGTAGTTTTGTTTCATCGTTCCAATTGCTTCTCGGAGTGCATGTATCACTGCAAGGGAAAAACCACTATCACTGTGCTCATCTGTCGAAGGAGGACTCCAACCATAGGTAGACAACATCTGACGAGCAACGTCAAAATGCTCAAGGGCGGTGGCAAACATATTGTCATTCACTTGTAGTTGCCCAACCAAATGATGAAGATTCTGAAGCTTACGACCCCCATACAAGTTTTCCGGTTCACAATAAGCACTATGATAGGATGCTGATTCGTCATCACTCACCTCATGATAAGCAGCATCACGTGTGCTTTCATCCATGCACACCTCAACATTTAAGGTACTGCTGCTCGGTACCTCAAAGGATGGCTCAACAGGTACGGTAGAAGTTGCTGGTATGACAGTATCTTCACACGCTTCTACTCCAAAAGTGACTACATGCCCATCCAACACATGATCCTGGGATTCCATATCAACATATGAATCCTCTAGCTGGTTTTCAAAGGTCTGATCCGAAAAATCAGACTCACCATGATATAAATTCTCAACACCAATTGCATCTGTAGTACCCAACTCTTGAGTCTCTTCACGTGACAACTCAATAGGGTTACTTTGCATCTGTGAAACAACTGCTGGCTCATGCTCACGCGAAGTTTCATCATCTCTGTCATAAAAAATCAGAAGTAGCCTCCATGGTAGAAATTTCTTGGGCCACCTCTTGCAAGGACGATGTAGGTAAATCATTACCCAAGGCTGTGCTAGTGTGTTCTCGAATTAAATCAGCACTTCTATCAAATTCATCACATAAATTTCTGCCTTCTTCATAGGAGACTGAAGATATCAAATCATTTTGACGAAGAGTTGTATCATCCTTATGTGTAGATTCTCTATCCCTTCCAGGTGTAAACAACTCACGAGCTATAGTGAGATATTCCTTTCTTGCAAACTCTGTTTTATGACAAAGACTCGGGTGCAAATCCATGTAACTCAAGAAAGGAAGTTCCTTTTTAATTTTCTGAGGTAGAATGCTATACTCCTGGAACATGCTAATCACTTCTCTTTCCGTGTTTCGTGGTGTTCTGTCATTAGTAATCCTTCCGCTAACCTCAAGTGGTGCTAATTCCCACTCGTCGTTCGCTGCCCTAAGTGTACCAGCGAACAAACCCTCATGCTTCTCACCTGCTATAGCCTCATCGGGCTCCTGTCTCTTGAAAGTGGGCCTAGTAGGCCTATCTGCTGTCCGTGACACTGTCCTAGGAGCTCTCCGTGAACTTGCAACACTCCTGTCATCGTCACGACATGGTGACGGTCTCCTCGGAGTACCCAGTCTCTGAAGTGCAACTGCCAACTGCTGTAATACACCATTTGACCGCCGTTGACTGGCACGAAGATCTCTAAGTGCATGCAAAACCTCTGCATCGTCATGATCTCGATTACTATGAAGAATCTCTGTTCTAGGATTATCTGTTCTGTCAGCCATGTTTTCCGGCTGCCTGCTCAAACTCTGGTGCCTGTCAATCAGAGCACGTCTACATGTATAATACCTGGTAAGACCCAAACTGTTTCGGCTGGAGATGACGGCTAAACCCTCAGGATGGCAGGATTTGGCTCTGATACCACTGTAGAAACCCTAAGTTTCCCCTAATTCTGAATCTGACGGTTTTTATTGTTTTTTTGAAGTTTTTGGGTTTTTGGACGTTTTTGCATAAAAATGAAGAATGGCGATTTTGCAAATAAATGATGTAAATTCTAAATAAAATCATATAGATATGAGAACTACAGAATCTATAGCAAATACTGAAGCTTGTTCATTAAAGAATAAAGCAATGATTTCTAATGACCCAGTTACATGCAAATGAATAAAGCAATGATTTCTAATGAAAACCTGTAGATAGCAGCTTGCTGGTAATTAACTGAAATGGTACGGCTGCATGATATATGTCCTCCTCCTGTCTGGTGATCTCATAAGACCCCAGCTACTCCAGCGCCCAAGGTGATGAAGATTACTTGCCTGGGAGATGGGCGTTTTGTCTAGAACAGAGAAGACACCTCCTTGCTGATGGTACAGCCAGGTACACAGCAGTACGACCTGAGATTAATCAGCAATCAATGAATGCAATACAAATACGTCCCTCTCTGAAGGTCTTCAGATGATGAAGAGATAGGCGCCTCAGGTTATATAACCTCTGGATGATAAATCAGACCTCCTAAATAAGTACAGCTCTCCTTGAACAGTACGGCCTACTGTGAATAGTACGGCTATAGCAGTAATGAAGGGATTTGTACGACTTCCTTCTTAAGCCTCCAGAACATCAATAAGTTAGGCGCCTTGATTTGCAATAGCTTTCCAAATGAACAGAATGTTTGAAACCCTGAATGTTTATTTCCTGTGAAGTTTAATGATCTCTTCTGGATGAAGAAACCTCTGTGCTGGCAATAAATCAGATGTTATTTCACATCCTCTGAATCGCTCCCACTGGAGATGGCTCGTTCTCCAATGTATCGAGACTGAAACCCTACAGCTTCCGTTCTCTGTCGAAGACTGATCAATTTTTGATTAACAAATGTCATATCGGCTCAAATCCCAATGCAAAGCCTATATTCTTCTCAAAAGTGCGATTTCCTTAAAGATAGGGAATTTTAAAATATTTGACTTTTTAATTCTTTTATTATTTCAATAGTCTCAGCCAAATATTAAATTATAAATTTAATATGCAAAATGGCCCCTTCCCTGATGTTGGGCGACCCCCTCAAATAGAATCACTTAAGTTATAATTTAATATTATAACTTTATATTATAAGCATCAATAATTAATATTTAATTAATACAATTAAATATTAATATCTCGCTCATTATTAACCTGATGCTCGAGCCGTCTGATGCTGTCGACAAAGGAAGTGATTCTGAACGTAATAAGTCCATACTGCTAAAAATAGCAGGGGTCCCACGCCGACTGCCAACAACTGCTAAAAATAGCAACTACTGCAAGAAACGTCCGAATGAGCCCGAACGAAAGCCAATTGATCAAAACTGCCAATCTGAAGCTAAGCCAAACTCCGAAATGACCCTCTATCCAACCTATCAGCCTACGAGGGTCGCATAATAGGCTAACTCTTACGAACTCTGATGCTCGCCAAAAATGGGGACATGTCAATTCAAATATGCTAATTATAAAGGACAAACTGTTTACTTTTGACAATCACTGATAATAACATATTGTGTCGTGCACCTACTATTCACAACCCAATATGATAGGTACAACAACACAATGAATTCTACTTTTTTATTTTCAGATCTAATGGATGATTTAGATATGATATTAGTCTCAATTCTTTAGGATGCAAACATAATGAAAGTTAGAAGGCAACATAAACATGCTTTTCTAAGTTGCATGAAAGATGCAAAACCCATTGATAATGTGAATGACAGATTCCAGTCAGGGGAAGGTAGCTTGTTCTTAAACTTCAAAACAGACAACTCTTTCTGCCTTTTCTAAAATGGTAAAATAGTGCAATTTTCAATATGTCAAATGGTTCAAGTTCAATCTTTCTTTTCAAAAAAATGTTCATTTTGTCTCTGTTTAGCAGCCTAGCACATATTAATGATTTGTTTGTGGTATAGTTATCGATTGAAAGCATTTGCTCTTAATTACCAGATATCAATCCCCCTTTTTTAAGACTATCAGATCTCCATGGATAAAGGGATTTTTCCATCCCATATTGAGACCATTTGAACCATTAATTCTTGAAGCTTGTTTGGTGTATAGATATTTGGGAGACCATAGCATGTAAGTTTAATTTCTTTTAGCTCAGTAATATAGAGCTCTAGCCAGAAAACTGTTAAGAGATTAAAATTAAATCATTTTTCCTGGATAGAAAGCTGGTGCCATCCATGACCTCTGTCCCCACATTTTGGGTGCACATGTGATTATTATAGAAAAGAAGCTTGAACAAAACTCAGGGAAATCGAATTGAACAATGTTCATGCAAGCACTCATTTATTATATCAAAGTGCGAATACATGTTTAAGCGAATATGGACCTGGCTCTAGCTTCAACATGTTAAAATTTATAGTAACTAAATGGTGGAGGTGATTAAACCAACTATAGCCTTCAGTATAGAATGTACTTGTAATCTTGGTGACATGTACCCTCCATTAATAACACCTAAAATATATAATACAAGATTATCCACAAGTAAGCCCATTCTTTCATGTGTAAGACAAGATGAGTTTCAACAACCTGAATTCCCCATCATTTCTGCGCTGCTTAGAGAGACTTGTCCCTAATTTCTACATGAGATTCGGGAGCTTCTTTGGAAAAGCTGACACAATAGAGTGCCTTTGCAGCTGACACAGTAAGCAGTAGTTCATCCCTTATGATTGCTGCATGTCCAGAGATCAAGCAAAGTATCTTCGGCCAATAGCTGTTGACATTTTGGAATAGTAGCCTTATGATGATTGATAGAAATCTCCTTGAAGTGAGATGGTTTGTACATCTTGTGTTTGTTCAATTGAAAGTGATAAATGGCAAGCTAAGCTAGAAGATTAAGTGAAAATTTCTTGGCATATCCCCTGCTTCCACCTCCCACAGCATGCATCTTAAACACCTCCAAAATTTGGTTTCCTATTTTTCTGTGTTGCCGTTTCAATTTGCACCTCTGGAATGCGGATTACAAACAAACAGCTATGCACAGATTAACTGCTCTTCGAATTAGGAGGGGAAGCTCCCTCTTTGTTGATGTTCTTAAAGAAAGTAACTAAAACTAATTGCCAATCTTTTTGTTCAGCTAAGAGCACAAGGTTATAAAACTCTAGCGCCGTAGCTGAGATTTTCTCTTATTTGAATTTCAACTACGACTAAGCCTACTCTAATGACACTTTTAACAACTCAAGTAAACTCAAAGCTTGAGAGTTAAAAGTAAACAAGGAATTGATTCTTTGACACAAAACTCACATAAACTCACTCCCAACACGCACCTTAAGACTCATTGTACTTTAGATGCAAGTTGAAATAAAGATTATATAAGCATAACACATAAAACGGAAACCTAAGATAGTAGATCAAAGTAGCAAAGCAAGCATAAGATTTCCTTTCTCAAATTTCAAATAACAAAGATTACACTTCTCGGACAGTAGGATTGTAGCAATAACAGGCTTTACCGTTTTGTGATCAACCAGAATACATTGACACAAGTAACACATGAACTGAACAATATCTTGCCGCAAAGGTAGGCATACAAGCTTGCTCTTACACTAGGTGAACTGACATTGAATAACAACTTGCAAGCAAAAGTAGGCTCAGCAGTTTGCTATTACAATAACCGTTAAAGAAAAATGGGCAAAGCTGCCCTTATTTATACACAAGCGAGGAGTAGGGAACCCTAAAATCTCCTTGCTTTTACAACCAAGACTTGTCAACATGCAAGCTTTATTTAACTAAAAGCAAAAAATATAACAAACAAGATAACCATCTAACAACCTACTGAAAGCAAAAAATAGGGAAAGTGCCAACTATTACATCTTTATTCTTCTCTCTCACAAAGAATAGATAAGCATGAGACAAGAATAGCAAGAAAACTCGGAAAAAGCATTGAGTTAACTACTGCTTTAAATCTTTGGGGATTTTTGCTGTCCTAAAAAGATGACTCTTCCATTGGATATTTTGGGAAACTAAATCCGCCAAAAAGCTGGAAATTGCCTCTCTGTCAAGTGCATTGATACTATCTAAGGCAATATTCCGCTTTTCCAGGTTTTCTTCGCCTTTTGCAATCAAACTTAGAAAATCTTTGACATCTTCAGCTGCTTTATCAAATCTTGCTAATTTCAGCGGCTTTGCAATTGGAGTGATGACCTTTTATGAATATACCATCTTGCTTCTACATATCTTTTTAACCCTTTGTGTGACCATCTTCCAGCATTCCTCCGTTTCTTCTATTGGATATTTTGGGAAACTAAATCCGCCAAAAAGCTGGAAATTGCCTCTCTGTCAGGTGCATTGATACTATCTAAGGCAATATTCCGCTTTTCCAGGTTTTCTTCGCCTTTTGCAATCAAACTTAGAAAATCTTTGACATCTTCAGCTGCTTTATCAAATCTTGCTAATTTCAGCGGCTTTGCAATTGAAGTGATGGCCTTTTATGAATATACCATCTTGCTTCAACATATCTTCTTAACCCTTTGTGTGACCATCTTCCAGCATTCCTCCGTTTCTTCTATAGCTTTTATACTTTAGACACTTCTCCTAATTTTTCAATGGAAGAGTATTATACAACTCTTTTCCAATACTTCATTTTGCTCATACCACACCTTTTCACGTTCTTCGACTGAGATGATGATGTTTTCTATCCATGGTAGCATTGAAAAGGACTTCTCAACATTGTTCGGCCTGAGACTGAAAACAATCCGCCCATTTGTTGCTTGGTTTTGAATTCCATGGGAGAATACTGCATGCTGAAAAACTTGAATTTTGACTGTAAACTTGACTATGCTAGGACAAGTTTTGCACAAAAGCTAAAAATAGCTTGCTGATTTTTCTTCTTTAAAAGGCAGATTTTTCCAAAAATAATCTGAGATATGGGTTTTGTGAACAATCTTGTTGTGAAGAGACCAAGATCGTCTGATTTTGGAAAATGTTGATGACTGATTGAAAAAGCAAAAACCTTAAAATTTTAGGATTTTCCCAAAAAAAGCTGAGAGCTAGGTATTGTGTAGAAACATGTTTCAGAGAGACCCAGTCGATCAGATTTTGAAAATATTGAAGATTTCTTGGACATGCATGAAAAAAGCAAGTTCTTGAAAAATATAAAATTTCCCAAAGTTGTAGAGAATCAAACACCAAGCTGACCCAAATTGTTGAAAATTGAAAAAGATGACCCCCTCCTAAAAAAATGATGCCCTAGAAATTTGAAGCATGATAAAGCAAGCCTCTGAGCAAGCTGATTTGGAAAATATGAAGAACTCTAAAAAAACATGTTTTAGCCTTCAAATCTTGATATGAATAAAATTCTTTGTTTCCTCCTCTCTTGCTTTGGACGCTACCTGCAAAAATATGTGAATAATGAATGCAAAGGCCTTCTTAAATAGGTTTTGAGGATAAAAAACGCTTTTATTCTCCAACTTTAAATCTTTGAAGCCAATCCTAATCTAGATTCGTTGAATGTGGACACTGCGTCAAATGTTGAAGGATGAAATTTGAAAAATTTATTAAGGCATTGATTCTTGGACACCCTTCTTGGCAGACTTAGCCATTTTTCTTGGTATTTCCAAATTTTGCTTGATTTTGTCCTTAGTTTGATCTTGAATTTCGGGCGCTTGATGAATCTTGTGAACTGGCTAACGATTTGGTTGTAGAGCTTGATCAAATTGGAGAAGATTGTCCTAGAGACTGCAATCTCAAAAAAACTGAATCTGAGGCCTCAAAATTTTGGGCGCCCCTAGCTAGTTGGGGCACCCAAGTCCTCCAGACTTAGTTTTTTTTTCTGATGTTCTTTAATTTCTTGTGATTTCTGATCTTCGGGTGAATTCTTGTTTCCAGATGCTTGACTAGCTTGTTGAGCTAGCTACTGGATACGTTGGAGAGCTTGATGAATTCTGAGAAAGATCTTCTGGAGGTGACTTGTCATGAAAACTTCATCTGATGGGTTGAATCCTTGGTCGCCCCTGGCTACTTGGGGCGCTCATCCTTGCCAAAGTTAGATTTTTTAAATGATTTTCACTTTCTTTCCTTCATTTTCTATGCCCGTTCAGTTAGCAATATCTAATGACTGGCAAATCTTCTGAGTTCACCAATGAATTCGTTGGAGAGGTTGCCGGAATCTGAAGTAATGTTATGAATACTACTAACCCTAAATCCACCTTTTGTGCCCTCAAAATCTTGGGCACCCCTGGCTAGCTGAGGCACCCAAACTTGCCAGACAGACATTTTTTGGACGTTTTCAACTTTCAGTTTTAACCTTCCATGCCTTGTCCTCCATTTGATCTGAAACTGCAAGTGATTGAAGAATCTGAGGATCTGGCGAAGACATTCACTGGATAGCCTAAGGAATTCTGAAGAACATGAGCATATTTGCAAACCCTAATAGCTAGTTTTGACCCTCCAAAACCCTAGGCGCCCCTGGCTAGATGGGGTGCCCAAAGTTCCTAGACTTAGAATATTTTTGATGATTTTCACAATTTCCAGTTTGCTCCTCTGTTAAGACTTCTCTATTCGATCTTATACTTTGGCTGACTGATTGATCTGATGGACCTGCTGTTGGATTCATTGCAGAGCCAAATGGATTCTAAGGACAAACTGTTGGAGGCACAAACCCTAGAAACAACATCTGGTAGCTCTAAATGATGGGTGCCCCTGGCTAGTAGGGTCGCCTTTACTTAGCAGTGTTAGCTTTTATTTTCCATTTTTCAACTTTCTGCTTTCTTCTCGCGTTCACCACTCCACGGTGGATAGCTGCTTGTGTATTGAATGTCAAAGGCTGAAAAAGTGGCCAAGGCATGAATGGCTAGGCGCCTAGACTAGGTAGGGGCACCTAGCATCTCCAATGTTACATAAATTTCCTTAGTTTTTCAAGATTCTCCAACCTCCTTCATTCTTTGTTCTTCGAGCATCTTTCGTCGTTATCTGATTTGTGCAATGTTTGAGACCATGAATCTGACACCTAGCAGTTGAGCATCCTCCATTGATGACTTCTGAGCTCCCATTTTAGCTTCTGAAAAAGCAGAATAGACCCATTAGAGAAAACTAATCTTTTGACGATTCTAACTAGACCAGCCTGATGGGGAAGTATTTTAAGCCAATCAAAATCAGTTTGAACCCCTGGAAGCAAACAATTCTATTTTTAGAAAATTTTGCCAGTATCCATTTGAGAAGAAACCTAGAAAAACCCAAAAAAGTCTATTTTTAGAAACTTTCTATTTTTAGAAAAATTCCTAAAGTTTAGGGCCGAAAAATTGAGATATGGGTTATGTAGACAAGGTCACTTTGAGCAGACCCAAATCCTTAGATTTTGAAAATTTTGAGTTTTTGGCCTTCATGCATGACACACAAGTTTCCATTTTTGACCTTTTTTTATAGTTTTTTAACAAGACTTTTGACCATTTTTTCAAAATGCCTAAGTGTAACAAATTTTTTAATTTGGGGTACAACATTCTGTCAAGATATAAGAGAGGTGCAGCCCCTCTCTAAACAAAATGTGGCCATTATACATAGCAAAGAGATCATCTCCAACCTCAATTCTAACACCTCAACCTTCCCATCGCCAACTCAAACAACAAGGCATTTTCACATTTGAGAGTTAAAAGGTAATTGCTTCAACACAAAAACAACTCTAGAACTGAGCAAAATTCACCTTCCTTCAACCTCTTGCAAATGCACGTCCCTCATGTATTGTATCAATTCCCATATAAGCATTCACAAAGATCCATACCTTCTTGTAATTGACACCATTATTGAAATCACCCAGTGATCAAATGACTAGTTACTAGCTCTCTCACATATTGATTATACTGCAGTACAGGCTGGCTAGCCGCGCTCAAAAATTATGTTTGTTAGATGGTGCTCTATCCTTCATTGGATTAGACAGTGATGAGCACGCAGTTATACTGAGTGGGGGGTGAATTAGTATAACAACAATCTTTACTTTTTCAAACTTAATACCATATTTTAAAACTTGATCAATAACAATAACAATATTTAAAAACTTGATCAATAACAATAACATCATTTACTCAACATCAATCAATAATCATGCACACGAGAAGAACACAATAACACATGCTATTTACGTGGAGACACTTACAAGAGAAAACCACGACAAAAATATTGCTTTTATTAAACTTCTTTTTACAAATTCTAGTGGCACCAACCCCTCATTCAATTTGTGAGCACCAACCCACTAGAAGCACCAACTCCCACCTTCAATTTGTGAGCACCAACCCACTGGAAGCACCAACTCCCACCTTTGAATTTGTAGGCACCAACTTACTAGAGGCACCAACCCCTTAGTTCGTAGGCGCCAACATACTGGAGGCACCAACCCCCACAACTAAGCATCAACTTGGCTAGAGACACCAATCTCTCATTTAGGAAGCCCCAACTTCCACAACAAAACAAGATTCCACCCTTAATATATTGCTTCTTCAATGGATGATGGACATTACAATCTTCTCCATTTATTCACTCCATGATTGCCTTTTCATGATTGATATATCTTTCATTGAATGATATTCACATAAATCAGCATATGATAATCGCATCACTTTTCCTTCACATGCAAATCTGCCTTTTATATTCTCTTCATACAAGTTTGCCTCTTATATTTTCTTCATACAAATCTGCTCAACACATACACTCTGTCTTCTTGTGTTTTACCCCTGCAATAGATGATGATCTTTTCACAAATTTGCCTTGACTCTTCTTCTTATAATCTTCATATACTCCCCTTTGTAAATCCGTCTTTGAATGATTTATTATCGCACTCTTTAAATTTGCTCCAAATCTGCAATAATTGTCTTCTTACTTCTGCTATAACTCCTCTACAAAAATCTGCTATAAGGCTGCTTATAAATCTGCTATGACATTGCACATAAATCCTCTATGAAATCTGCATATATACTTCTCTTCTCTTCATATGCTTGGATCTGCTTGTGTATAAATTATATAACTCTTGTTCAACACACGCATTCTATCTCTCACACAATGCTATTCTTTATATCTTCCCAAGAGAGGTAATTTCATTTAGAGACATCTCCTTTCAGTTTTAAAACATAACTCTTCATTCCACGTGCTAATTGCATCTCTTCATTAATAAATCTGATTATGTTTGAATAATATATATATTTATTTTTCTCTCACATCACTTATTCCATCTTGATCTACTAACTATTTTTTTTTTCACACATTTTTATTTTATTTTATATCCTCATGAAACTATATCAAGGGAGACATCCTTTTGAAAGGTGATATCCCTTTAAAAGAATATGTCTTTTGCTAACTATTATGAAGCGCTGCTGCTCTAAGAAAATAATCCATGCCTTTTATTAATATCCATAAACACAAGCTTTCATAAGCACTACCTATTGCTGCTCTTCTATTAATCGCTGTCTTCATAATGTTTTAATAATCAATAATTTATTTGGGTGCTGTTGTCTATGCATTGTTGCCCATCGCTGGAATAGATGCTCTAAATAAACATAATCGTTGTTTTATCAATCATAATCTTTAATTTTTGTCCATGCATTTTGTATTAGTTTATCCTCAAAAGAATTGCTGCCCTCTATATTAATCGCTGCTTTTTAAATTTGTCTTTATTCATCTTTTGTCTTTTCTAATTTTTGTCTTATCTGCCCCTTTTGTCTTATGTGCTTTTATTTTTTTTGTCTTACATGCTATATTCGTTGCCTTTTATAATGCTGCACTTTATCATCTCTAATTTCACTTTAACTAAGGTAATTTAAGTATATATTTCACTTTTAACTACTGCTCCTTTTGTCTTATGTGACTCCACAAACATTCTCATCCTTTGACTGCTGCTCCTTTATTAACTGCAACCTGGACGTGCATTTTCTAAATCTGGTTGATGCTACCAACCTGTCCACCAATTAGTGGCCTATGGACTTTTACAATTTCCTTGACATAGATCTTGTTTAACATCAATGATAATGATGTCTTCTCACCCAGAAACTTTGATAGGTTCATGACCCAGAAAAGAGAGCATAACAGAAACAGGACTGACAAGAGACCAAGGAATAAAAACATGCAACCAACAAGCTCACACTCTCTACTTTTGATGGCAGTAGTAGGGTTACAGCCAGACCTTGGGTTAGCAAGTTAGACACTTTCTTGACCCTACGTTCTATGGCAGAAGAAGACGCCATTAAGTTCTCAGTTTTGCATTTGGATGGGGTAGCCCATGACTGGTGGCACCATGGGATGGTTACCTTGCAACATGATCGTATCAATACATATCAGGAGTTCACTGACAGGTTAGTTGAGTGATCATTTGAGATTGGGGATATGGTGTATCTGATGTTGCAGCCCTATAGGCAGTCCATTTTTAGAAAGAGGGGCACGGAGAAACTCAAGCCACGCTATTTTGGGCTGTTCAGGATTATCAGGCGAGTTGGCGAGGTGGCTTATGAGTTAGATTTACCGGCAAACAGTAAGGTGCACAATGTGTTCCATGTGTCACGCCTCAAGAAGGCGTTGGGACAACATATAGTTCCTTCTTCAGATCTACCACCCCTGGATGATGAGGGGAAGTTGATATTAGTCCCTGAGGCCATCTTGGATTCCAAAGAGCGTCATCTTTGGAGACGGGTTATCAGGGAATATCTGGTTAAGTGGAGAGATCTACCGGCAGAGGATGCTACTTGGGAGAGCGAGAACATTTTACAGCATCCAGCATTGAGTTTGCTTGAGGACAAGCAAATTCGGGGAGGGCGGACTATAATGTCCCCACTCTAGTCAGTATCAATTGCAGATGGGTTAGCCTATTACTTGGACTCTTGTAGGCTAATATGTTGGATAGAGGGTCTCATTGGTAGTTAATGGAGGTTGTTGTCACTCCATATTCCTCAATTCAATATTGGGTTCAGTTCCAAGTCTTTGCAAATCAATGTTTGGCTTAGTTTGAGGGAATATTTATAGTAAGTCAATCTGGCAGTGACACTATTTTTAGTCAGGGCACTTGGACACATGGGGGTTATATAGTGTTGACCCTAGTATTTGATGGCACATCAAAATACTGAGTATTGAGGGAGATATTAATATTTTAGTTGTTAAGTTATTTAATTAACTTATGGGGATATTATAAAGTTATAATTTGACTTTGTAAAAATTAAAGCCGCTTAAATATTATAAAGTGAGGTTAAATCATTTAAGTCAAAAAAGGTACGCCCAAGTTGATGAAACATTTTAAAAGATTACAAAGTGACTTGAATACATTTAAAATGTCTTTAAATGACAAAAGTCGTTCCTTTTTGGAAATCATGCCATTTTAAGAAGAATAAAAGAAGCAAGAAACAAGTCGACCTCACCTTTTGATCATTTTGACATCATTTCTTGGCTTCTTGATATTTGTGCCTGAGACAAGGGTTTCAACAATTTTCATTCATTGGAGAATGGGAATTCTTCAATGATCTGCAATCTTGAAGTTGTGAAAGACTAGCTGAATCATTGCTACAAAGAGGGCTTCATCTTGGAGTCCACTTGTGCCTGCATCAGATTTACTATTCAATATTTATCAGTTTTCAATAAAGGAAAGGGCTTTATCATTTGGGACGCCTTCTTTCCTCAACTTTCTACATCAATAAGGAGGTCGTACAATTCCTATAGTGGGCCGTACTAGTCACCAAGCATGGCATGGAGTTTCTTGTTGGGACGTGTGAGCCAGAGGGAAGAAACGCCTTTCATTTCTGGCATCTGACTACTCCATCATGGACGCCTAGCATTCTCAGGCCATTTGATCCAGTTTCCAACAGGGAGAATTCAATATCTGGAGTTGAGTGACTAGATTTGTTAGTTCTCTATAATGCCTGGCTTGATCCAGAATTTCTTATTTAATTAAGCTCAGGACCTACAGGTATGTTTTGTTAAATAAGATTTGCTTGTAGCAATTACTAGATCTTTAAAATAATTGTAGTTACTCCATAATGGCTTGTTTATTCAGTTTAGTACTATTTCTTGCCTAGCACACTTCTTTATTTTTTGCATAAAATTCACCAAAACAAGCAAAAACACAAAAACAACAGTTTAGCATCAGGGGCAGAGTTAGAACTAGCAAGGTTCTTCACACTACCCATTCATCCAAAATATTGACCATCACCTTGCTCAAGGGTTTTGACTAAGTCTGGTATCAGCTATGCAATCCACTGGAGCATTGATCTCTATGAAACGATGTGGAATTTCATTGACACAAGCTTGAGGTGGCAACCCTTCACTTTCAAAATGCTCTCTAATTTCCAAATGGAAGTTGAACTTCAAATCATGGCACTGATAATGAGCTGTGAACTACCCACCTATGACTACCAAATGCATACATCATTGAGTTAGTCACTTTCAACCCTTCAATTAAGCCTAATGCTTCTGTTTAATTGTTTGTACAATGTGGGATAAATATAGATAATGCAGCTAAAAACATAGCATTGTGGCCTTGCATAATGCACCCAGCCTCAGTCAATCTGGGAAATAATAGACTTCTTATTGCTTAACATGAATGGATAAATCATAATAGACACTTTTCTGTATCAAATAATTGATTTTACACATTACCATTCTTGGAAAGGCATCTTCTTGAAACATCATAACCACACTACAAAGTGGCATGATTATATTAAAAAGTGCCAAATGCATACATCATTGAGTTAGTCACTTTCAACCCTTCAATTAAGCCTAATGCTTCTGTTTAATTGTTTGTACAATGTGGGATAAATATAGATAATGCAGCTAAAAACATAGCATTGTGGCCTTGCATAATGCACCCAGCCTCAGTCAATCTGGGAAAGAATAGACTTCTTATTGCTTAACATGAATGGATAAATCATAATAGACACTTATCTGTATCAAATAATTGATTTTACACATTACCATTCTTGGAAAGGCATCTTCTTGAAACATCATAACCACACTACAAAGTGGCATGATTATACTAAAAAGTGCCAAAGGCAGAATTGATGAAATATCCATCATACAACAATACCAACATAGACTTAAAGTTCTTGCCTACGGAAGTATAATTTTTCTAGAACGCCTTGCCTCTTCATTTGATGATTTTTATTCTAAGCATTTTTCATTTTTTTGGGGATTTTTTAAGGAGTTTGAAAATCATGGAATCATTCTTTCATCAAGAAAGAAAAGCTCTGTGATCTGTAAGTACTAGTTAGATATCATAATTTGTGCTTCATTTTTTTTAAGAGACCTGGTGTCTCTCAACCCCAACCTACTAATGTAGAATGCAGATTCTTTTGTGTTTTGTTGTTTTGTATTGTTTTTGTAGTTTTTGCAATATAAGGGTTTATGCAATTTTTAAAATAAAATGCAAGGAAATAAACTATAACAACAATAATTATATGGATTTGAGCTGCAAATGCCTTCCTTTTATCAAATAAGTGATTACAATGTAAAAAGGCATACATGCATACAAAAAAGCAGCTGTTTGAATAATTGAAGGAACCTGATTTTTATTGCAGCAACTGTAGAAACCCTTAAGGAGTACGGCTACCTTGATTTATTGCTTTCTCCACCCATGTTTTTGATGCTGCAATCTTTATTTGCCCTAGCCGTCCCAAATGATGTGAATTTGAAGCCTGAATGAGGGGTGATCTCACCAAGAAGTAACACGTCCTTTGCTGCTGGTGAAGTACGGCCTGCAAGCAGCAATAAATGCAGTTTGTACGGCCTTGTATTGATGGCTGGAAATAATTAAATGGTTGCCTTTTGATGATCTTATGATCTGCAATGATAAACCCTTGAAACCCTCCTGTAATCTTTTCCCTTAAAGCACAAATATGGCTTTTGTGTAAAGCCACTCTGACTGGCAAGTTTCAGTAGATCTTTCACCACCTCAGTATGCCTGATTCTAAAGAGGGAACGTTCTCCAAAATTTGATATGCAAAAACCCTTGTTTCTCAAACTCCAAAGTTCTCAGAGAAATGAAGACAAATTAAAATAATCAATCATAATGAGTTCTATTTGTCTTTGAAGCATTAAATAAACCTCTCAAGAGGCTCGACCCCCAAAAAGCAACTTAAAATGAATTTAATAATATTAAATTCGCCCTTTTCAATACTTAGGCTTATTACTCAATAAATGGCGTCCCTTTTTAATAATAATATTGCTCCTTTATTATAAAGTTATAAAATACTTTATAATAAGCCATTTAATTAATTAATAACTTCAATAATTGACTTTATAATATAAAGTCATAATAATAATCATTTAATTATTATTAAATACTCCAATATTCTCTGTTTGCTCAACAAACTGCCAAACTGAGTCGAAACTGAGATAGCCAACTGACCCAGGTGCCCTACCAGAAATAGTGACCTTGATGACCTGACTTACTATAAATAGTAAGTGCCTAAATAACACTCTATAAGCATCTGCAAAGGCCCAAACCTAAATCAGAAAGTGGGGTACTGTCTCTAACCACTGGGTAACTACCAAAAAGGACCCTCTATCCATAACTGTCAGCCTACAAGGGTCAAAATAATAGGCTCACTCCTCAAAAAACAATGCTAGCTAAAAAGGGGACATTACAATTTTTTATTTTTATTTTCATTCTAACTATATTGAAAATTGTTACCTTGATAATTGTGTGGATGAAGAACCAACTGATCAGATAGGCGTGAATGGTAATGGATGTGTTAATGATATAGCAGCTTCGGTAGTTCCTTCCAGCTCAGCTCTTTCGTGGAAACATAAATTGAATGATAGCCGTTGGCTATTCAATTTATATTTATTGTTTTGTATTATTTTCATTATGGCCGACATGAGAGAATACGAATTCATCTTGGTCACTTATTAGAAGACATTTAATATTTATTAAGGCCGACATTCTTTATGAATATATTTCTGGCCGACATCCTTTGTGTCTTGTAAATAACATTTATCTTGGCCGACCTTATGATATGAGGAGGTGCGACCTCCCTAAGTTGTATATATACAGTGGAAACATCTTACAAAGATACACATCATACAGTGCGAAATACATATAGGGCGAACATCAAGAAAGTGCGATATATCATCTTGTATGAATTATTTGCAAGGACGAATTCATTGTTAGCAGATTGCGAATCATCAAAGTTCAGTTTGCGAACTTGGTCAAGAGCTAATAAGTGCAAACTCTTCAAGGGAGAAGTGCAAATTCGTCTAAGTGCAGATTGTGAAGTTAAGTGCAGATCAGAGATCAAGTAAGAGCAGATTATTTGATTGTTCTACAGCCATTGCTGGTACTGATATTGGCCTTGTGTGTGGCCTCTTTGTAAAGAGACTTGTTGCCATTATTTTATTTATAAGAGAGATCTTTGTTGCTGGGTTTTTCTCCCTCAAGAGGAGGGTTTTCCCAGGGTATCTGCTGTGTTATTGTGTCTGATTTTGAATTAATTCTGTGCATTAAATCTGATCATATAAAAACAACATGGTATCAAAGCCAGGTTTATGGAAAGATCTGATCAGATCTTGAAAAGCAATTCGAAGTCAGATCTAGCGCATTCTACTTGAGCCAGTAGAGTACTTCTGTGCGGGGTGCATTCTTTGGTCCTTCCATTTCAAAAAAGTCCAGTTTTGTCATCTACGAAAGGAGTGCATCAAACTTGGCTCTCTTCATGAGTTTACTTGAGTCGTATTGTTAGCAATCTGAGATCAGACGATTCCAAGAGAGTTATATGATGCGGCGATCTCACCTTCCGGGATCTGTTGAAGAGATCTAAAAGCACATGATTATGGAAGGTTCTGAAGTAGTCATGTATTCTGAGAGAATTCTATGATGTCATTATCTAGAATGGACTTCAATGGTCTTCACAACCTTGCAGTCAAGAGCTCAACTATGTCAGATCGTGCTGCCAAGGGTTGATGTTTGAAATCAAATGGCTGCAATCAAATAGAGATAAGTATTTGGTTCCTTTTTTTGTTGTTTATATTCTTTTATGTGAATCTCAGTCTGCTAAGTTGTGCAGATCTGATAAAGTCTTTCGAGTGATGATCCTATCTATCTCTAACACTTTGTGTATTGCTAGTAAGCATGTTGCATAACCTAGTGGATTGCAGTTGGAAACAGAGTGCATTGTAAATTTGAGCGGTCATAGGCCTTGTTCAAATTTAACCTTGCCATGGGTCTGCTCAAGTCATGAAGGCTGTGGATTGATCTTAGTATAAGAACAACATACTGTGTTCAATAATTGCATTCATCAGAATATTAAGGAAGATAAGTATTCTGTGTTTTGTTGAAATCACCTTTCTAGTTTGAATTTCAGTTACTTCATTTAGTTGGATCTTAGGAAAGAGAGTTAGTGATTTCTCTTGAGTTGTGATCTCTAGCATGAAGATCCTTTAAAGATTTCAAATTATCTATTGTGAGTTGATTAATGCTAATCATGTAGATCCTTGAGTAAAAAAAAGGAAGAGAATTGTATTTTCGTTGTGATAGGTTGATCACATCGATATCATTCTCCAATGCATGCTCTGTGATAGAACCTTGAACTCTTGGAGAGAGTTGGTTCTATATGTTAACCGCATAATGCATTCAAGAAATTTGTAGTTGTGTAGATTGTTTTTTGTTGTGCTGAGTTTGGCACTCTCGAGAGGAGTAAAAGATGAAAGAAAGAGTTATATCAAAATTATATAAAGATAAGTTTCTTTATCCCTCTAGTTTGATCTTTTGATATATTTCTCTTTTAGGTTGATTTATTCATGTTCTAACATTGTGCATAAATTCTTATGTATTCATGTTATAACTTGTGATTGTAAACTTTGTATGATTCCAATCTTGTTATTTCTTTGAGTAATTATAAAATGTTAGTAATCTCTCTCTAAAATGCTTGTAGTTCAATGTTCTAGGAGCAAGAAGGTGATGAGAGATTGCTTAGTGATGAAAAGCTTGAGGCATCTTGTGAGGAAGTCATGTCGACCAAAGAAATAATCAAGCAGCCTTGGGACTGAGCTGGTGGCCAGAGGGAGCTCACTTCCAGAAGTCTTCTTTGCAATCTCTGAAGCAAGGATCAAGAGGGAGTTTTGTAACTCACTGAGAAGAAGTGAAGATTGTTGTATTGAAAGGCTAGGTGCTAAACCCTTAGAGGATCACTTCAGTTGCTGAGATCATAATTGCTCAAGATTGCCTTCTGGATTTGTCATTGGTAGCTCCGCAAACCTATTCAGAATAGTGAGATTTGAGATGAGGTCGAGGAGGACTATTCTGAACTCTCTTCAGTACCAAAGGTGTGCACTGGAAAACATTTATCTAAGTCAAAGTGTTGCAGGCAATCTTGGATGAAGAGGTCAGAAGATTGATGCAAGTGCCTGAAGATTTAGAGGGAGCCTGCTGAGCCTGAAGAAGATGGTAATCTTGCTGCAGCTAGTTCAGATTTGGTGGATCCTACGTTGTACGGACAGTTGATTGGATCCTTGATGTATCTAGTTAACACTAGACCTGATATTTGCTATGCAGTGAGTGCACTTAGCCAGTTTATGTGTGATCCAAGATAGATACATCTTGTTGCAGCTAAACATATCTTGAGATACTTGCGTGGCACAGTTGGATATGGGTTGAAGTATACTTCAAATGCAGACTTGGAGTTACTTGGTTTCACGATTACGATTAGGCGGTTTATTGTCACGATCACACCTGCATTTTGCGGTTTGGGTTTGCTATGATTTCGGTGCGGGCCTTCTAGCATTGAGAGTGAGACATTGCAGCTTGCATGGCAACTCAAGCAGTGTGGCCGTAAGCTCTGGCAGATTGTTTGGACAATCAATGGAATCTACTATTATTCATTGTGATAATCGAGTTGTGTGAAGCTTTTAAATCTTGTTTCATGACAGATCAAGCATGTTGAGATCAAGTACCACTATATCGAGACATAGTACTGGGAAGGTTGCTTGAGGTACATTAGCACGAGGCGGCAGATATTCTCCTCAAGCCTCGCCGGGATAAAGTTTGTATACCAGATAAGCTTGGTATGGTGGAGAATCTACCGAGTATGAATCTCGTGATCGTGAGCCTTGTTTAATGAGTTCTTCTCTGTGAGAAGTTCGGTGAAATCCCTTGTTAATGCATTTTCTTACGCGGGAAGAATTTGAGGTGAAAGCCCTTGTTTCCACCCTCGGTGAGTCATGGTGGATGTGTGTGCGACTCCATGACATATGTTGTACTTGTGTTTCACCCTCGGGAGAGCCATGGTGAAAGTCACGTTGAGGTGACAACATCACGCAAGTGATGAACACTTGTACTTACTATTGCACTTTCTTCTGTGACGGAAGAATTTGAGGTGAAAGCCCTTGTTTCCACCCTCTGAGCTGAGTCATGGTGGATGTCATGTGTGTGACTCTATGACAACATCACGTGAGAGAGTCCATGATGATCTTCTTGTACTTGTGTTTCACCCTCTGGGAGAGCCATGGTGAAAGTCACGTTGAGGTGACAACATCACGCAAGTGATGAACACTAGTATTTACCATTTGATGGTTGATATCAAGACGATATCTAATATCACATTGAGGTGATATTCCTCTCTTTATATCTGTTTGCAGGTAATGATGGCAGATGAACCTCATATGGAGATGATTCGTATTATGTAGCTGGAAGTTCTCTCCCTAGCTGAGAGGGAGTGTTAATGATATAGCAGCTTCGGTAGTTCCTTCCAGCTCAGCTCTTTCGTGGAAACATAAATTGAATGATAGCCGTTGGCTATTCAATTTATATTTATTGTTTTGTATTATTTTCATTATGGCCGACATGAAAGAATACGAATTCATCTTGGTCACTTATTAGAAGACATTTAATATTTATTAAGGCCGACATTCTTTATGAATATATTTCTGGCCGACATCCTTTGTGTCTTGTAAATAACATTTATCTTGGCCGACCTTATGATATGAGGAGGTGCGACCTCCCTAAGTTGTATATATACAGTGGGAACATCTTACAAAGATACACATCATACAGTGCGAAATACATACAGGGCGAACATCAAGAAAGTGCGATATATCATCTTGTATGAATTATTTGCAAGGACGAATTCATTGTTAGCAGATTGCGAATCATCAAAGTTTAGTTTGCGAACTTGGTCAAGAGCTAATAAGTGCGAACGCTTCAAGGGAGAAGTGCAAATTCGTCTAAGTGCAGATTGTGAAGTTAAGTGCAGATCAGAGATCAAGTAAGAGCAGATTATTTGATTGTTCTACAGCCATTGCTGGTACTGATATTGGCCTTGTGTGTGGCCTCTTTGTAAAGAGACTTGTTGCCATTATTTTATTTATAAGAGAGATCTTTGTTGCTGGGTTTTTCTCCCTCAAGAGGAGGGTTTTCCCAGGGTATCTGCTGTGTTATTGTGTCTGATTTTGAATTAATTCTGTGCATTAAATCTGATCATATAAAAACAACATTATTATTAAATACTCCAATATTCTCTGTTTGCTCAACAAACTGCCAAACTGGGTCGAAACTGAGATAGCCAACTGACCCAGGTGCCTTGCCAGAAATAGTGACCTTGATGACCTGACTTACTATAAATAGTAAGTGCCTAAATAACACTCTATAAGCATCTGCAAAGGCCCAAACCTAAATCAGAAAGTGGAGTACTGTCTCTAACCACTGGGTAACTACCAAAAAGGACCCTCTATCCATAACTGTCAGCCTACGAGGGTCAAAATAATAGGCTCACTCCTCAAAAAACAATGCTAGCTAAAAAGGGGACATTACAATTTTTTATTTTTATTTTCATTCTAACTATATTGAAAATTGTTACCTTGATAATTGTGTGGATGAAGAACCAACTGATCAGATAGGCGTGAATGGTAATGGATGTAACTATTAAAGAATCAGACATAATCCTATACTCTTGATCATCCCTTAATCTTTTGAGAAAATTGTGAGCGACATGTTAAATCTTAATGTGTTGGCCTGTGGAATGCTCCAATGTCTTCAATAGTTAGGAAGATGATAAAAAGTTTTTCAAGTTATTCTAGATTTCACCAAATTTCCTATTTAATAATATTTTTTCTGTATTTATAATAAGACCCACTGTTAGATATATCATATTATGCAATCAACTATAGCCTCCTATCAAGGTCATTTGAACTGTTGAGCAACCTGGAACTAGTGTAATGACCAATAAGAAGAATAGACATTTGAAAATCAATAAAAAATATTCAGTTGTGTTCTAGATAAATTATATTATCACAAAAGCTATAAAAAAACTGAGTGAAATTCAATTACAAAAAAATTATAATAGCAGATGCGATTAGGACAAAGGTTTTTCCCTAAATCGGATTCATTAGCAATAAATAAACAAAAAAAGAAGCAAGTTATGCAGAAATCACCTTTTTCCTTCAACATCAACTCCATGTACCAAAAATTCATCAGCATATGCTGAAAGTGTATGCAATGCCTCCTCATCTAGCACAACATCACTGAAATTCTGCCATCTATCTGTCACAATAGTATACTTTCCATCCTGCAAATAACAATTGATAATCACTTTTGATCAGACAATTCTTTAAGTGTGAAAATTTCTAGTTGATGGTCAAAAGTTGACACAGAACTGAAACACTCTCTTTTGCAAGAAACTAGAGGAAACATAAATTAATGTTCACACAGTGGCACTTGGTTCCCAAATTTTGCATTTACATCTGTTAAGAATAAAGATTATCTTACATCTTGTGAAACCTGTGATGAAACACAGACAAAGTTTTGACAGGCCACTGAAAATGACCTTTCCACCTCTTGCAGTTCCTCTTCACATGATCAGAATTAAATATCTAACTCGATAGTTCATGGCCATCCATCACAAAAAAAAATATATTTCGACTACATGTCAATGCACCGGCAAAGAGTAAAAATAACATGTTGAAAGCAACTTTGATAACAAAACAATCTCCCCGACACTTTATAGATTCAATAATACCAAAATTAATCCCAGGGAAAAAACCTATCCAACTTGTGGAAAAACTAATGGCCACTGCCCTTCTCAAATTCATATTTCCCAGTCTATATGTCATCAAATACAAACTGAGATACAAAATCCAAATGAAAGTGCTTACCACAATGATTAGTAAATCAAGGAAACTACGATGTTCACCCATCAGAAATTGAACCAACACAAAACATTATCAAAGGTCACGTTGTTAAAAGAACAACTCCAAATTTGCTGACTACAGCACTGAATTCTTAAGGCATAAAGAGAGGTTCAAACTATGATTCTCAGAACCATAACATATGAAGCTCCTTAGGCCACATGCTTTTGTCCAATGTAGCATCCCAGGCAAACTTTATTGCAGGAAGAGTAAAGAAAAAAATCATCAAAATCAAATAATATAATACTAATTCAGCGACTAAAATTCATGGAAGATAATAAATGCTTGGTATTTAAAAGTGCTTAGACTATTTAATGTCAACATACAAAAAGGGTAGATAGTAAAAGTAATATAAGTTAACTGGAATTCAATGTTGTTGCAACTCTAAAATTCATGATTATCAAGTCAAATTGAAATCAATAAAAATATTTTTTCAAAAAAAATTGTGTGTTAGTTTCTTTTGTTTTAGCATGGTATCAAAATGGATTTACACTATCTAACTGGAAGCCATTTGAGGTTAAGATTATTTAGGCAGATGACCTTTCAGAAAATTTTCAAGGAGCAGATTGTAGACAAATGTTATAAGTTGACTGAGAAACAAAACACAAGTTTGAGACCAAGATGAAGGCGATCACCATGCCCAGAACTGACTAGGTGACAACCCATGATTGAGATATATGGTTTGAGCACTGAAGAAATGTTGAAGATTATGTTTAAACTCCAATAACGATGACTAATTACCTAATGCTTAAAGAACATTGAACTAATCATACAAATCATTGAAATTCAAACTGTGGAAATGAAAAATGAAAGAATACACAAATAATTACATCTCCTAACCTGTTTTCTCATAACCTCACAACTGATACAACTCACAGCTGCACACAAATCAACTGTATCTTACATCCAGTTTTCCAATCCTTTGGAAAACTTGGTCTTTCATTCCTTTGAAACACAATCTGAATGATTTGCTTACAATCACTTATAAGGATGAGATGGAAGATAAGTCTAATATTTATCTACAGTTTATTTAGACTTATTTAGCCAAATAAAAGACTTTCACTTTAATCACTAAAGTGAAATGCAAAACAGACTAACACAAACCACCTGAACTATTCCCCACATGTTCACACTAAATCTATGTGGAAGTTCTTGTCTGAGCTAAAAAACTCAACACTCCCTCTTAGCAAGGAAAGAATTCTACACCAATCCAAGTTTGTCTCTGAAAGCATCAAACTTCCCTTTTGCTAAGGGTTTGGCCAAAATATCAACTACGTACGAATCAAAGGAGATGTACTGGAGCTTCACTGCTCCGTTGTGAGCCCTATGTTTGATGAAGTGATATTTAATCTCCATGTGCTTGGACTTGTCATGAAACAATAGATTCTTCAAGAGTTTGACACAACTCTGGTTATCATAGTAAATGACCATGGGATCCAACTCCTAATCAAATAACCCTGCAAGTAACTTGTGAAGCCAGATGGCCTCACAACTAGCTGCCATATACTTCGCCTCCATTGTGCTTAATGCCACTGAAGTCAACTTCC
This sequence comes from Sequoia sempervirens, assembly GCA_007258455.2. Lineage (NCBI taxonomy): Eukaryota > Viridiplantae > Streptophyta > Pinopsida > Cupressales > Cupressaceae > Sequoia > Sequoia sempervirens. The sequence goes on along the minus strand of VDFB02355909.1, from coordinate 61,475 downwards.
TGCTGAAATAGGATACTATTCCTGAACCCAAGCTAAATCAACACCCTGAGGTGCTCTTCCTATCTACTGCACTACCTACCCAATCAAGGTCTATATACCCCTACAACATCACTTCAAGATCTCCAAAAGATCTCAGACCATACTCCAATGTGCCCTTCAAATATTTAAGCACATGTTTTGCTACTCCTTGGCTCCACCATAAATTGACTTAAGGTGTTCATTGCAAAACATATATCTGGTCTAGTGTTGACCAAATACATCAAGGAACCTATCAATTGCCTGTTCTGTATAGGATCAATCACCTCTGAATCTGAAGATGTTACATACATCAAATTAGTGGCCATAGATGTTCAATCCACCATCCAAAATGGCTTCAGGATTTCAACTACATACTTACCCTCCCCAAGGAAAATCTCTCTTGGTCTCTACCAAACCTCTAACCCTAAAAAGTAATGCAGCAAGTCAATGTCATTAATCTTAAACTCAGCAAATAAATCTGCCTTACACCCTACAATGTGCTTCTCTGCACCTATAATGAACAAATTATCTATGTATATTATCAAAATAAGTAGATTAGCCCCAACAACTATGAAATAAAGATTAGAATTTGCTTCACTTTTGCTAAAGCCCATACTTAGCAGATCTTCATCTATCCTAGAATACAATGCCGTGGGTGCCTGTTTGTGAGTCCGTGCAAGGCTTTCCTAAGCCTACAAAAATGGGATTCCTTCCCATTCACCTCAAACCCTAAGACTACTCTATATACAATTCTTCTACAATGAGACCATTAAGAAAAGTTTGTCTTAACATCCATTAGATGTTTTTTCCATCCCATGACTGAAACTAATGGAAGTGTATCTAGTGACTGGAATAGAAGTCTCCTCATAGTCCACGCTCTTCTTCTAGGAGAACCCTCTCACCACAAACCTTGCTTTGTACTTTTCAATGTTGTCATCTACAACATGCTTGATATTATTGAGCCACCTAGAACTCACAACTGACTTCCCTTCCGATCTTGGCATGATGTCCCATACATTGTTTGTCATGATAGAAGTGTACTCTTCCACAATAGCATCCCACCAAACTTCTGATCTACAACTTCCTAGAAGCTAGAAGGCTCTAAATCACTGGTGTTACTCACCAATGCTGAGAGAACCAGTTCACCTTGTAACCTATCAAGATTGCCTTCTCTAACCCCTATTACTTGTGCAATATCTAAACTAGATTCCTTCGATCGGATTAAAACTTGCTGATCCTTGCTGATCTACAACTTCCTAGAAGCTAGAAGGCTCTAAATCACTGATGTTACTCACCAATGCTGAGAGAATTGATTCACCCTGTATACTATCAAGATTGCCTTCATCCAGCCTGCATTTAGGCTCTACTTCAGAAATTTATGTTGTGAACTTCTCATCCTCTTCCTCATGCACAACTATCAAATATAGTTTCAACTTTTCTTCACACTGATTAACAACCATTTCAGCTAAGACAGTTGCAACTGATAAGGAATTTTGGTCATCCTTCCTCACTTTAGACAATAAAATTGATAAGAGTGAATAGGGAATGCTATCACTCTCATTGACCATCAAAGACAATCTTTTGCATGGCTGTTATAATGTTATCAGCGTGATCTTTTCTAACAACAGCAAAGAAACAGTCAAACATTTAGAGTATTAAATCATCACTATTAAAGTCAAGCATCACCACACAAGTTCTAACCTTAGCAACAATTTATAGAATTCTTACTCTGTTAGCAAAAGAAGGATGTCTAGTATCATCTAAGCAATTGAAACTTTCTACAATCAGCTAAAATACTTCCTTCATTATGTCATCATACGGAACTTCAGGAGTAGTAATTCTTGTAAATTCACTAATGCAAGAAACAACTGCAAGTCTTACTTCTTCATTCGGGTGTCTCATAAGCTCAAGCTTAACCCACAAATTCACAACTAGAGCCACAACAAGTTTCATCTCCATAAAATCTAGCTGATCTATCATCAAGAAACAACTATCCATAGTATCTAGAATATATAGTAATTCATCTTTTGATAGAGGCAAGAGGTTGAATCTTTTTCCGGCACAATAAATCTTATCTCCCCATTCTAAATCCATGATTCACGGGAAAGTGGAATCAAATCTCAAATAAGATACTGCTGAAAATTGATTTGTAGTTACTGAATACTGTAAACAACTGCTAAAACTAATGACAACCACTGACATACAAATGCTAATCACAATCATGCAAATACTGAAACAATGCTATGCAGTACTCCCAATAGGTTGGTATGATGTTCAGGATTACAATTAAACTGAAAGCAACAAATGAAAGGAAAGCATCAGACGACAAGCCAGCCAAAACCACTTATTCAGTGGGATGCATATGCAGTACTAGAAGAAGTAAAAATCCACTTATTTGGTGGAATTTACAATGGCACTTCCACTTTTCAGTGGGAAAGCTTATACAATATTCAAATTGAAACACAACTTCTTACACTTATCCAATGGTGAGTGATTACAAAAACCACTTGTTCGGAGGGGTAAGTATCAGAAAATAACAACAGCGACTTACTGGCGATACTACCACCCAATGTTACAATTTAGAATGTGTAAAAAGATAGCTTTCAGATGTATGACCATCCGAACCATGGCAATGCTAGTAAATTTGCATCATAAACATCATAATAAGAGGATTAGTTGTTGATGATAAGAGCTGATGTGAACAAACTGCTGTTACACCCCCAAAAGATGCCAAGTAGCATGAACTAATTCACCCAACTTGCAAATAATAACATAACACCTTGGAAGGATGATTAGGAAGGCTAGGGCTGGTCTGAAAATACTTTTTTGCTTTCTGGTAAACTGATTATGCAGGTCCGATTTGAATCTTGCAGCGCTAGTAAACTCTAACCAACTTAATACAACACTTCAAAATCGCACCAATGCAATGAAATACACTTCCGACATGAAACTATACTTGAATACACAACCAAATGCTCTCCAAACACAACACTATCAATCTTATAGATATCAATCTGCTGCAAGTTATTAAACAGTAACAGGTCTGAAATAATATCAATGGTTGTTGGTTTAACAGAACAGCAGTACGAAAACCAACATAACTCATCACCAACTCTTTTCTCCACCCCAAAATGTCATGAAAACTTGATACAACATCAAGGCAACCCCAAACAAAGAGGAAAGGGCACTCACAAATAGGCGCTTCAAACCAACTTCCAATGCCCTCCATGGTGGTACAGCTCAACAAGGATAAAATGGTACGGCCTCCTTAAATTTGCTTCTGTAATAACCCTGACCCCCTGGGACCAAGATTATTAATGAATGCACAAGTTTGACAATGATATTTGTCAAACTGATCTGTTGGTCTGATAAGAAATGAGCTTCCTTTTGTAAATGCAGAGTAATCTAATGATTACTTTTCTTAGTGGAAACCTTATACTTTAGACGTACAGTAACTTCAAATAAATATCACCATTCCAATTAGTTTACAACACTTGATCAGACTGGACACAATTATGATCACTGTTCTAATATTATCATTCCTTTACAATAGAAATAACAAATAACAAGAGCTTTTGAGAATCAAACTTCAGATTGATATATTCAGTAATGATCACCATACATTCACATTACATTATGCAGTATAGAGGTTCTGGAAATAATAATGCACCTTATGACTCGATCTCAGTTATTAAATGTTGCACCTTCCATTATATTGGCGCCATTAATAATGCAAAGACTGCTCAGTTCTCCAATCGTGCAGGCCTATGTCATTCACCTTTCTTGACAGAACATAAATGAACACATACACACCAGCACTAGGTGTCTCTGGGCATTAGTGAAAATACTGCTCAAGGAAAGAGCCCGCCGGTGTAATAAAGATGTCAACTATGGGACCCTTTGTTAACTCTAAGAATCGCAATGACTCTGCCAGCGTATAGGGTATATATACCAGTGCCAATGATGATCTTGATTTTCCCACAGTCGCCTCTAAAAAATCCATCATTTATGATTTCACACGACTCTATTAATTCTACCGTTGGCTAACTTGGGTATATGCAGCTCTCACACTTCACAAAGTCTGTCCTGTCCTAGCAAAGTCAAATGGTAAAAGAGTCAGTGGTAGATTTCAAAGACCCGATAATACTCAGTACAGTAGTATTTGATGAGGCAACCGATAAAACCCAGCAATACAAACATGTTGTACCCCAAAATTAAAATTTTTGTTATACTTAGACATTTTGAAAAAATGAGTAGAAGTCTTGTTAAATCAGTCAAAAAGGTCAAAATTTGGGTGTGCATGTCTTGCATAAGGGGTTAAAACGCAAAATTTTCAAAATCTAACAATCTGGGTCTGCTAAGAGCAACTTAATCAACAAAACCCAGATCTCAGTTTTTCATCCCTAAATTTTAGGAAAACTGCTATTTTTAGAAATTTTCTAAAATTAGTAACGTTTTCTGGGTTTTTTTGGGTTTCTTTGGAAATGGATACTGGCAAAACTTTCTAAAAATAGAAAGTTGGTCCGATAGGGTCCGAACTGATTTTGATTGGCTCAAAATACATCCATATCAGGCTGGTGCAGTCAGAATCTTAAAAAGATCAGTTTTGCCCTACTGGGTCTATTCTGCTTTTCAGAAGTGTATCAGGAGTTCTGAGGTCATCAATGGAGGTCAGTCGGCTGCCAGCGATAGTTTCAGCATTCAAACTTTCAGTATAAGGCAAGATGATGAACATGCGCAAAGAACGAGGAAGAAGTTGAAAAATGATGAAAATTTTCTAACACTGCTAGATATGGGCGCCCCAGTGAAGAAAGGGCGCCCATCTTTTTAAGGCATCATATGATAAAATTAGGGTTTCAAACCTCCAGTCAGACTTCCTCACTTTTCTGTCAGCTTCGCAGCGAATCCAATGGCGCAGTCAACAGATCATTCAGTCATTCGGGATTCGACGACGAACAAGAGGGATTCACACGGAAAATGGAGTGAAGAATTTGAAAAAATATCAAAATTGACCAAGTGTTGACAAAATGGGCGCCCCCAGTCAAGAAGGGCGCCCAGCTTTTTGAAGGGCCTAATTCAGCAGTTAGGGTTTGTCAAAGTGTTCAATCTCTTCAGATTTTGCCTAGCTTCGTGATACCTGTCTTCGTCAGTATATTTGACTGGTCGTCTTCCGGCAAATTCAGATCAAAGACGAAGGTCCAGAATGAAGATTTCAGAATGGAATACGAAAATCATGAAAAATGGTTAAGTATGGAGAAGATGGGCGCCCCTGGTGAAGAAGGGCGCCCAAGTTTTCAGAGGGTGAAACAAATGAATTTGAAGATGAGTGACTAATATGATCTCTTCACGATTGATTCAGCTTTCCAACGAGACATCCAGCATGTCAATCGGAGTCCGCAGTCACCAGATACGAGGAGCTGAACAGGGGGTCCGATGAAGGTTGAGAATGAAGTTTCAGAAGCAAACACAGAAAAATCAAAAAATAAACTAAGTCTGGTAAAAGTGGGCGCCCAAACTTTTGAAGGCCTTAAATGCATTGTTTGATGAAGTTCATCCCAGAAGACTCCTCTTCATATTTCGTCAGCTTCGTGATGAGCATAGTCTTCAGTCGATCCGATGCCCGGAGCTCTAGATTCATAGAAATCATCTGTAGAAGAGGAGCTAATGAAGAAATTTGAAGGTCATGAAAATGGCTGCACTGTGACTGTCTGCCCATGTCGAGTACAAGATTTTCTCCAAGCGACCAAGGCATCCTGAGTACTCTGAACAATGCTGGAGAAGGTTGAAACATTTTCAAAATCATCCTGAACAAATGACCTCACCTCCGAAAAGAAAGGCCCCAATCTGTTCTTTAGGCCATCAGCAGTCATCTCCTCAGGAGTCAATCTTCTAGCAAATATAGACTCGAGTGTGTTCAGGACTCCCTCCAGGATATTACCCATAGCCTTTCTAACTCTAGCTAAATCTGCCTGTGCTGCATCAAAGAAACCTCGGCCTGTGACCATTGCAGAATACCAACTGGTGAAGTCATATCGGTCACCCTCCTGTATCACATCTCCATCCACCAGAATCTACAAGGGCATGTGCATCAAAGCCTCCAAACAAAGAACAGTCTTAGTTTAATAGATGTGTGTCTCGCCCCAGGCCTGATCAACGGTGTCCATGTGTGCCAAAATGCTAGAGGCCTGCTGATAAGCATGAACGAGATCCTCCATGAATTTCTATGTCTGAGTGCGAACATTGCCAACCCACTTATCTGCTTCTTGGGCCATTTTCCTCAAATCCTCCAGGCCGCTAATTGATTCCCTCGGGAATTTTGCCGGAAGGTCAACTGCTGGATTCTCCTGCCCACATGGACGGGCCAAGTGTTGCACATAACCAACCAATGTCCTACGGCTCATGCGTCATGACATGGTAGAGTGGGCTGCCGAGTGTCATTTAGCACCTTTACAGGAGGGACAGCAAAGGACAGAGTATCATCCGGACATTCAGAAGATCAGAGTCAAGCATGATAAGGTGTTTAGTGATATTCCGCCAGGTAGACCTCCAGATAGAGGGATAGAGCATATTATTGAGCTCGAGGAGGGTGCAAAACCCATCATGATAACTCCTTACAGGCATCCGAAAAGATTGAAGGATGAGATTGAGAAGATTATAAAGGAGTTATTGGCTATGGGTCACATTAGCCAAGCATATTATGTTTTCCAATCTGTTGTTTTATTCCATGTTCTACATATAGTCTAGTTTACTTCCGTAGTACGTAGTACATTGAAAACTCTGGACAAAATGGGCGCCCCTTGAAAGAAAAGGCACTTATGTTTTCGAAGGTCGAAATGAAGGATTTTGCCAGAGGTGCCTCCAGAACTTCTTTCTCACAATCAGTCAAGCTCCGCCGTGAAACCCTCAGCTCACCTATCGGGTCAATCTGTCAACGGTAAATCAGAAGCGAAGTAGCATGTCAAAATGGAGAATAGTTGAAAATATCAAAAAAAAAATTAACACTGGATGAAGTGGGCGCCCCAGGTGAAGAAGGGCTCCCAAATTCTCATGCCTTAGAGAAATTTTTGAGATTTTCAAAAAGTTTCAAAATTGCCAAGTGAAGGATGGCGTCCAAGTTCAATGAAGCTGAGTTTTAGGGTTTTGGAAATAAAAGCAAAGAAAGCAAAACCTAATCCAAAACCCTAAAGTCTATTTAACATCATTCTTTCATGTATTTTTCATTATTTTTGCAGGTAGCCTTCAAAGGAGAAAGTTGGAGCAGCAAGTTTGAAGAGTTTTTGTGATTCAAGAATCCATAGTTGCTGGTTTTACATCAGATTTTTCAGACCAGCAAGCATAAACCCTTGCTTTTTCAAGCTTTGTCATCCAGAAGATCGAATTTTTCAAGGAGAAGGCCAAGGCATTCCATTTTTCAGTCATCTGGGTCTTTTTGTCTCAATCTTCTGAAGAATTTTTCAAGAACTTCATCAAGTTGCAGCAAGTGCTTTTATTTTGCATGTCAGTGAAAACATCAGTGCATTCAATTTCCAACCATCTGGGTCCTCGCCAATCAGTCTTCTGAAGAAAACCCATATCACAACTTTTTCAAGAAAATTTCAAAACCTAGGGTTGGCTGCTTTTTCAATCAACCATCAGGGTTTTGCAAATCTAATCAACTGGGTTCATTTCTAATCTTGTTCTGAACAAAACCTAGGTGCCAGTTTTTTTCAGGAAAAAATTGAAGAAATTAGGGTTTGCTGCTTTTTCAGGCAAAATTCAAAATTTTCCAAAACGGACGATCTGTGTTGTCTTGCAACGAACTTCTGAGCAAAACCCATATCTCAGAAAAAATTTCAAAAAATTTGTCCGTTGGAGCAAGAAAATCAGCAGCTCAGGCTTTTCATTTCTAACCTTGTCCATGGTTCTTCACAGGTAACCCAGTTGCTGCCCCATATTTTAGAGACACCAGCTGATCATCAGCAGTTAAGACAGTTGGTCATATGTGGGAAAGAGACTCAGGAGTGGATCGAGAGCTTCATTGTCAGAGGAAAGGAGATTTTGGCACGAATGTTCCAATTAAGGGAAGACGCTCATAAGCTACGTCAAGGTATCCAAGGATTTGAACAAACACTAGCTGAAGTAAAACCGAGACATGAGATCATCATTGCTGATTTAGACACGGCTTACGGTTCAGCAGTTTCAAGAGAACACAAGAGAAAAATCCTTGCCTGGAGAGAGCGTCATGTTTTCAAAGTTAAGACCTATGAAAGGATATCTGAAGAATTCGTCGCCTACAGACAAAGGGTGATTGAAGTTCTCCTTTTCATTAGTGAGTTTATCATAGAGATCCCTTCTCAGTACAGTCTTGAAGATGGATCCTACGTCGGGCTTGATGAAGTGCAGGATCAATTCCAGAGTGTTGTTTGCAGTTGCAATCCAGTTGGCGGAAGGATAGGCCATATTTCGGTGATGTCAGCAAAGTTCGAGAAAGCGGCCAGTGAGGTCGAAGATTTCCTAAGATCTATTGCAGATGCTAAAGATATTCTTGAAAAGAGGTGTTTTGCTATTGAGGGCATAGATGCACCGAACCGGGACACAGTTTCTAATTTCCTAGCGGATGTGATCGAGTTTTAAAGCAGCTTTCTTCTAGAAGCTTTCTTTCCTGCTTTCTTTCTATTCTTGGAATGATCCTTATCCATTCTTTGAGGATAGAAAGAAGATAAGATGTAGTAGTTGGCGTTTCCCGCTTTTTATGCTTTCTAGGGTTTTAGATGTTATCTTCTTTCTAGATTTAGTAATAAAGTTTGCTTGCTGAGCAAGCCTTAGATTGTGAAAGCAAGGAGATTTTAGGGTTCCCTACTCCTTTGCTTCTCTATAAATAAGAGCCTTTGCTCATTTAGTTTTTTTTAACCGTGCTAGTGAGAACAAAACGCTGAGCCTATTGTGCCTTCTATTTGTTACTCAAGTATTGTTCAATTGTGTTGTGATAGCAAATTGTTGAGCCTCTTTAGCCAACAAGGAGTTAGTGTAATTGCTGTTTTCTATTGTGTGAAGAGCAAGATTGCAAGCCTCTTTAGCTGCAACCTCTTGTTCCAGGCATGTTAGAAGGGAGTTCTGTTCCAGAGATTTGAGTAATAAAATCATGAGCCTCCTTTGCCTTGATCCAAAATCTCAGATTTCCGTTATTTATGTTTTGCTTTTATGATCTTGATTTCAACTTGCAGTGAAGTGTGTAGGTGTTTGTTGAGAGAGAGATTATTGAAGTATTTTGTCAGAAGATCTACCTTGTTAATTTCTAGTTTCTCTTGCTCTGCTATTACTTGAGAAAATAGAAACGTCTTTAGTTTAAGTTAGTCGTAGTTGAAACTTCTTATATCAGAAAATCTCAGCTGTGGCGTTTGTGTTTAATAAACCTTGTGCTCTAAGCTGATCAAAAAGATAGGCAACTTAGTTTTAGTTTACTTTCTTTCAACACCATCAGCAAGAGGGAGCTTCCCCTCCTAATTTGAAGAGTAGTTTATCTGTGCATAGCTGTCTATTTCAAATACGCATACCAGAGGTGCGAATTTAAACGCCAACAAAACAAATGGCATATATGGTAGCGGCGGGTTTGTCTCACAAACGACTGCCAAGCATTCCATGAAATCATATGATGCGGCGGTTCTAACCATTACATTAACATCCCGTGCAGAGTATAGTCGCAGGTAATAATATCAAACTCTATATAGCATGATGCAATGATGAGTATAGCGACAACGATCAATATGAAGCCGATGTTTGTTCCTGTGCAGGTTAACTGAAATATACCGAGCCAAATTTTTTCGTTTTTTCAATTTACAATTAACCACATTACAAAGCAGTGCACCCGTTAAGGTTAGATGAGATACCCAAAACGTGCAAGAAAGCAACTCTAACCAGAATGGCACCGATGATGGTGAGCATTGGTCAGAGGATCTAAAATAAACTGCTTATGCTGGAAAAGGAACTCGACACCAAGTATGTGCTACCCAATCCAAAGCGGAGTGAGGGGCGACCATATGACGGAGTGAAAACAAAACGATGCTTGAAAGAAAGATGCTGAGAAATGAAACTACTCAACACCCAGAATGTGCTTGCTAACCCGGGATGGGATAGTAGCGACCATAGGGCGGAGATCTCACTATTACAAACTTCAATGAAATTGAGCAAATACAAATTCAAAGCAACAAGCTGGAGAATGACTGCCAGTACTACTGGACAGTTTACAATGTCATATCATACGCCTGTCAAGATGTTAGAGCTGGATATATGAATCATACAATACAATAAAATCTCTTCGTGGCTGAGTTCAAGAAGCCATATGGAATCATTACAACTTTGATAATTAACAATCTGTTTTTCTGTTTTCCACAAATCTGTAATTTCTGGTTAAAACCAGCAGTCTAAAAAAACATTCAAATGCTCACAACTCCCTATCCACTTGCTCAAATGACGTGATTCCTAAACCACAAGACTCCCAACAAAATGGCGCTCAAGATGATATGAAGAAACAGACTCTAAACACTCCAAATGATTAAAGGCACAATTCCCAATGCATGAGAAAGTACGGCCCCAGCTGAAGAATTCGATTTACTTTTAAAAATTGCAAACTCAACATAAAAATCTATAACTTGGAGAATGATGGCGCCTAAGCCTAACACAACCAATGGGCTAACACCCACAATGATATTTTTGATATTTTTTGATTTATGAACCCAACATGCAATCTGCTGTCTATAAATTAATGCAATAAGCTGAAACACTAAAATGCCAATAACAGATTTTACAATGCAAAACTGAACGCAAATGAATAACTAAGATGCACTCACAAATAGACTGAAATTCACCACTAGATGTTGTCTTTCAAACACGAAGTGATGCCCAATGCTAGGAGGCCTTCATTCCCCGAAGCAGTCCCAGAGCCAATTCGGCAGCATAACAGTATAGTCGACAAAAGACCCAGAAATGATGCACAAGCCTCCCTTTTATAATTTTCGTTTGACTTCCAGAAACCCTAAAATCTGTTTTTAGGTCAGAAACTCCAATCTCCTCAAGAGGGCGTACTTTCTCTTCAAGGCTCCAAATTTGACATTTTAATTCAATATTAAACTTTGAAATATGCGCCCATCATAATCTTGCTTTGGACTTAGGAAATAATTAAAACATCTCTTAATGAGGGCGCCACCCTCAAGACCCACTTTTTAAAACAACATCAAGTCATTAAGTCTAAGCCAAGGGGTCAACATTAAAATATATCATTTTAATGTGACTTTTAATTTAAATGACTTAACTCATTTCTCTGAAAGTGCCCTGAAGCCAAACTGATGAAGTCAACTGAACAAACTGAAGCCGGGAGTCAACCAACCTGAGCTCATCTGGAAAGCTGCCAAAAATAGAATTTACTAAAAATAGTAAATTCCCAAAAAGTGCTCGGAATGCTGAGATGAACGTACCACTGCGAAGCCCTCTGAAAACCCAGAAGGAATCCGCCCTTAATTCCACCATCTCTGAACAATGACCTCCTCAAAATTAGGAAACCCTAATTTCAACTTCCGACTAGCCTCCGGGTTCCCAAAGAAAGGCTAACGGTCACTGAAAATGTCAGGCTTGAAAAGGGGACATTACATTAACACCAAACATGTATAACACCGATAGTAGTCACAGACCATATCACATGTGCAAAATGATTCCAATAATCAAGAGTTCATGTTGTCTCTTATCTGTCACAAACTACCCCCTGTGATACGCTTGGAATGTCAAGACTCTATAGGTATTTGATACAAACCCTCGTTGTGCCTTGATAATGGAGTATTGTATCTATTGAGAAATGTCGAAGATTATGCAAAAATGACCACACCGTGTTTTTGTCCAAGCATGACCACCAAACTCTTAAGAGTTTTCGTTCTCGGATTCTTTAATTCAACACCAAGCAATCTTCAATCTCCCGTGATCCTCAATACGTCCACCAACACTCCTTTTAATCTCCGTCACCCTCCAATTGGTTCAATTGATTTGTTTAAATGACTTTATTAAGAATATAGTCTTTATTAATGTCTTAATAAAGTCATATTATATAATTAATTAATTAAATAATTAAAAAGGTCTTTTAAAGCAAAGGAAGACCGTTTTTAATATTTAAATAATTAATCCAATTTCATCTTGAGCTTATTAAAAAATGGGGACATCATAATCCTCCCTTCCCGAAGATTGCTTGTTCTCAAGCAATTGCATTCCAATCCACTGCTCCACTCTGATATGCATGCCATAACAACACAAGATATGAGGCAATCATCACAATCCTTGTGTAACAATGTAACAACCATGACAATACCCGGAACCCAAACCAATCTCAAAAACACTGCTCCACCAATCTGCTACACTACACTGATATAACTATCATCCATCACCCTGTCATGTCGCAGCAACCTATGAAGCACTCCATCCATCAAGTAAATCCCTAGATCCCATATTAACCTAGGACCCACGCTGAAAGTAGGGAGATGGATGTATCTCACCTTAGGATCATCATTAACTTTCTGCCTAAACTAGTATACCACCAGGATGTAACAAGCATCTACCATATGTGTATAGGAAAATATACCACTCCATCCTATGCTACTAGTATAAATCAGAACTGCATCAAACCCATTGAAAATCACCCCAATGAGAAAACCAATAGTGTCTCCAAGAGCATATGATGAAGGATACTCTATCTCACACCAATCACCAACAATGAAGTAGTGGCTCCATCCCCTCCAAACTATCCACACAACTGATATGATTTATACTTCCATCCAACTCCATGGTGTGGTATTCATAATGAACCAAACATTATCAAATTGTAGGATCTTCTTGTTAGGCAATCTCTTAGTCTCTACAATCACCTCTCTAAGACAAAATGCCTCATATAATCTTAACAAATGTTCCTCCATTGTGGATGATGTATGTTAAATCCAGTCGGAATCACCCATGTCTCCCTCTACATGTGTAGGTATAACACTAGTGCCTGATCCACCAAGTGTGTGCCCAACTACTCCACCCAACTTTATGACTTGAGCCTTTAATGGACTCTCAACTAGAGGTAACTCATGGGACTCAAGATATAAATTAGGTACACAAATAGAGCTTTTTGAATCATACCTTTTCTCTCGTTCACACACATTTGCATGTTCTTCTTGCTTCCTCATCCCAAGAGGCTCATCCCTTGTTTGTTCCATCTCCATGTCTTCTTCCTTTGGAAAAAATAGTGATCGAAGATAGGCTTCTCTTCGTTGTCTTGCTTGATCTATACGATTGCAATGTTCCTTGACCTCTTGCAAGTGTTGTTTTACTTGGGTAGTCACAAACTTAGCCTTCTTGGCTATTTGAATCCACTCTTCATTCATTCTTTTGGACTGCCTTACTTCTTCCTTCTCTATGTTGTCTTTGGAATCCTCAAACACTTCTTCGTTGCTAGGTTCTTCCCATGTGATAAGAGGTGGTAATGCCTGAAAAAGATCTTCATCTTGGATGCTATGATATTCGACATCAAGTTGCTTGCACTTTTGACTTGTCATCTCATACTTGAAAGGAGATAGAAAGCTGCTTCCCAAAAACTGAAAATCAGAACTTTCATTAAGAACCTTTGTAGTGCTTTCAAATTCCTCCACCCATGAGGATTGTTCTTCATCAACTGCTGGTTCAAATGTCTGAATTTCGCATGTCTCTATCATCTACACATGTCCCAAGGCTGCATGGTAATTCTTTCTCCCTCTCATTGGTGACTTCTTGAATGTCATGCACCTCATCCAGTTTTGAAAACTCACCAAACGTAGCATAAAACTCATGTACACCTTGTTCTTTCACCAGCAATTTGACCTTCACAACTCACAAATTCATCTCTATGAAGCTCTTCAATCCCTTCATCAAATTGTTCAAGTTCCATACCTCTTGCATTGTCTTTTTGCTCTGAAGAGGTCGCTGCAACACATAACTGATTTTCTGTTTTGTGCATTGAGTAATGAGCCTTACTCAATTGAAGGCAAAGATCAGCAATCTCCCTATATTTGACTTCCACCAACTTGACAGCAATGTCTATATCCCTAAGCAGTTGCAAATACTCATCTTTCATTAATTCCAACACTTCTTTGATAGAGTGCAAGTGTGTATGAGTAATACCATTTACTATTCCTTTTGCCTCTCCTCAATTTGGGCTGTCCAAATGAGGTCTTCAATGTGTTTATGAGTATTATGCATCCTCGATAACACTTTCACTACCTTTTCTTCCTTTACCATAAACTGATCTTCCAAATCTTCCAATACGAAAGGCCTTTGTTCCCAGACATCAAAGTGACCTTGACTGCCATGTACTAACTTTTCTGATTTGTCTTCATGTATAGAAAGTTTGTAAGCATTAGGATCAACCATCTCACTTGTGGATGCAATACAATTTTCAACCTTGAATGATTGGACAGAGTTGTGATCAAACAAGGGCACATCATTAGAGTCCATACCTTTATTAGAATTATCAATATCAATGTTCATCTCTAAACCAACATGTTCTATGTCAAGGGGACTCATATTCGCCTCTTTTATAGAAGCCTCTTGTGGTTCTTCTTGTAAGGATGTTAATGTCAAATTCATTACAAAATCCTTTCCTTCTATCCTCACATACCACATCAGCATGTTTCTCAAACTCCTCATGAAGATTTTTGCAAACCTCCCTAGTAGTTTTTCTTTCCTTTCTTGTACAAATAGATCATTAGCTCCTTTACATGTAGGTGTGGATGAGACATTAGAATGCTTAGATTTCCTTGACAACGAATCTACAAGACGCTGCAAATCACGATTTATCTTTTGTTGTGATTGAGCAAAGTCACGACTTATCTTTTGATGTGATTGAGCAAGGTCTTTTAATAGTTTCTCCACACTAGGCCTCTTTTCCTTTGTTGGTGAGGAAGGAAGGAAGGTAGGGAACAATCTTCCATTCTGAATTCGAGCCATTGATGTAAGTTGTATTTGAAGCAACTGATTTATAACCTCAGGCTGGCAGGATAATGGCTCTAATACCACATAGGCCCAACCACTACACCAAAGACTGGCCTAGTAGTGAGTACGGATACCCAAGGTGTTAAGGGTGAGGTTTGCATCCCACCAGCCTCAAAGGTGAAGGCACAAAATCCAAGAGCACAACGGGCACATCGCCATGGACCCACAATCTCGTTATCAGGGACATGCCTGCTAGCACAACGGGTTACATCCGTCGAGGTTTAACCCTTCATGCACGGGACATTACAGCCCACCACACTCCGCGGGGCTCGACCTCAAGACCTTGGCTCTTATACCATTGCAATAACTCTGACCCCCTTGGACCAAGATAATTAATGAGTGCCCAAGTTTGACAATGATATTTGTCAAACTAATCTGTTGGTCTGATCAGACTTGAGCTTCCCATTGTAAATGCAAAGTAGTCTAAAGATTACTTTTCTTAGTGGAAACCTTATACTTTAGACGTACAGTAACTTCAAATAAATATCACCGTTCCAATTAGTTTGCAACACTTGATCAGACTGGACACAATTATGATCACTGTTCTAATATTATCATTCCTTTACAATAGAAATAACAAATAACAAAAGCTTTTGAGAATCAAACTTCAAATTGATATATTCAGTAATGATCACCATACATTCAAATTACATTATGCAATATAGAGGTTCTGGAAATAATAATGCACCTTATGACTCAATCTCAGTTATTAAATGTTACACCTTCCATTATATTGGCGCCACTAATGTAGAGACTACTCAATTCTCCAGTCTTGCACACCTATGCCATTCACCTTTCTTGACCGAACATAAATAAACATACACGCAACAATAGTAGGTGTCTCTAGGCATTAGTGAAAATATTGCTCAAGGAAAGAGTCCACCAGTGTAGTAAAGATGTCAACTCTAGGATAACCCTTTGTTACCTCTGAGAATCACAATGACTCTGCTAGCGTATATGGTATATATACTAGTGCCAATGATGATCTCGATTTCTCCATAGTCGCCTCTAAAAATCCATCATTTATGATTTCACATGGCTCTAATAATTCTACCGCTGGATAAATTGGGTATATGCAGCTCTCACACTACACAAAGTCTGTCTCATGCTAGTAAAGTCAAATGGTAAAAGAGTCGGTGCTTGACTTCAAAGACCCGATAAAACTCAACACCGTATTATTTGATGAGGCAACCGATACAACCCGACAATACAAACAAATGGCATATATGGTAGCGAAGGTTCTGTCTCACAAACGACTGCCAAGCATTCTATGAAATCATATGATGTAGTAGTTCTAACCATTACATTAACGTCCCGTGCAAAGTATAGTCGCAGATAATACTATTAAACTCCATCTAGCATGATGCAATGTTTGTTCTAGTGCAGATTAACAACGAACATGTATAACGCCGATAGTAGTCACGGACCATATCACACATCCAGAATGATTTCAATAATCAGGAGTCCATGTCATCTCCTATCTATCACAAACTGCCTCTTGTGATATGCCTAGAATGTCAATCCTCTATCAGCATCTGATACAGATCCTCTTTGTGCCTTGGTAATGGAGTATTGTATCTACTAAGAAATGTCTAAGATTATGCAAAAGTGGCCACATCGAGCTTTCATCCAAGCATGATCCCCGAACTCTGAGAGTTTTCATTCTTGGATTCTTCAATGTCAACACCAAGCAATCTTCAATCTCTCGTGATCCTCAATACGTCCGCCAACACTCCTTTTAATCTCTACCAACCTCCAATTGGTTCAACTGATTTGTTTAAATGACTTTATTAAGAATATAGTCTTTATTAATGTCTTAATAAAGTCATATTATATAATTAATTAATTAAATAATTAAAAAAGGTCTTTTAAGGCAAAGGAATACTTTTTTAATATTTAAATAATTAATCCAATTTCATCTTGAGTTTATTAAAAAATGGGGACATCACAGTTTCAGCACCTTCACAACAAGTACAACCTGTAATCACAACTAGATATGGCACCCAAATAGCAAACGTTATTCTATCAATAAACCCTTATACCTGCAATGACAGTTGTATGGCCAAGAATGAGAGTTCAACCAACAAGGGTAACATAAAATTGCCACAAACAACTCTAAAAACTTGACAATAAATCACACCAAAATCTATACTCAAAATACATCAAAAATCTCCATCTCCGCTATGACAAACCAAAACTCTAATTTGAAGCACAACTGTAATCCTTGAATGGAATTACCAAGACTAGCTAGGGGGATTTCCATCCCCAAAACCAGTTACTCCAAGAGGGTTTTGTCCTCAAGTAGCCTTGGAAAAACTTGTATTCATTCCAACAAAATAACAATATCATATTCTCAAATCTATCCCTCAAATGAACCCAACACCTCCTTATATGGCTTTTTAGAGGAAAATATTCAATTTTAAAACATAATAATTATGTTTTTCCCTCACAAAGACCTTTTAGGAAAAATAATATTACTTTTCATGAGAAAAAATCCTCAAGTCTAGGCATCCAACTTAAAATACAACTTAACACCTTTCCAATGATCTATTACACTAAGTTGTCCTTTTATTATTTCCCAACATTAGACAACTTAAATGAGTTAATTAAATAATAACTCAATAGCTTACCCATGTTGCGGAAAGAAATGGGATTGCATCAAAATCAAACTCTGATCACACCGAGATGATACTGAAGATGTAGGATGATGATTAGAGCCAACTTGGTGACTTACTAAAAATAGACAGTTTCTACAAGAAGTTTGGAGAACACCCCAAGTGTCGGAAATCACTTTTGAAAGTGGCATAATGATTCATACTACCAACTGAGCTCATTTCTAAAAACCAAAGTCACTGCAGTTTACAAGAAAACTCAAAAAATGGGCAAAAGCTCACAAATGA
Source organism: Sequoia sempervirens (assembly GCA_007258455.2). Taxonomy (NCBI): domain Eukaryota; kingdom Viridiplantae; phylum Streptophyta; class Pinopsida; order Cupressales; family Cupressaceae; genus Sequoia; species Sequoia sempervirens. The sequence goes on along the minus strand of VDFB02355909.1, from coordinate 43,533 downwards.
ATATTGCTAAAAATGGGGATATTACATAATGCCTACATCAGCATTGATGACATCACTCGACTTATTAATGTAGTTAATCCTATTCTCAGTATTTTTGTTCCACTTGTTGGGAATTTGGGCAGAGGCAGATAGAATATTTCACACACTATAATAATGTCTCTCTATCTCATACGATTAATGGATTACATACTTATAGGAGTTTTAGTTCCTATATTATAGGAACAACTCATTAATTATTGGAATTGTTTTAACAACTCAACAAACAAACAATCTCAACAAATAATCACAAATAGCTACGTGAGTTGTGTTAACAACTCACATTATGTGAACACTAATAATACATTTCCCAACATTCCCCCCCTTAGTGTGAACATGGTAAGAACTCACACCTTACATCTGCAGTAGGCCCAATTCTTGTGGCTCATGATCTTGATTCAAAACGAAAGGAACCTCTCATCAACCTTTCATGGTTTTCACACAGGCTTACCACAAACCTCGACATGAACAGGAACCCACCTCGTGTGGTTTTTTGGATCCTCCCACAAACCTTTTCAAGATCCATGAACTGCATTACACAGTGCTTTTGTTCATTACAATATTTTACACTAGGGGGTTACATAAGAAAATAACCCACACACAGAAAATGAAATGTCACTAGAGCTAATAAGTGGCCCCGTCATTGGTTACTGACAAGAGGATGCTAATTGTTCTCCTTCCTCCTTTGCCTCCATCCTCTAGTATGTTTGCTACTTAAAAAAATTGACTTTGAAACTTAGTTTTAGAAAGCCCCCCCACAACATGGACGTCGCGTACAAGTGATAATGCATCCAGTTACAATTGAAACAATTTTTATTTTTATTATTTTTCTTTGACACTTTTGGACTTTAGTAGACATACTTTTGATGACATAACAATTAACAACTCCTAAGAATACACCCTATTTTAAATAAAATAGTACAACATGACTTTGACTTATGAATACAATTTACTCAAACTCAAACATATCTATAAATATTTTGCACACATAATAACTCCAACCAAACCTAACATAAATACTACATCTAAAGGGCATTATAGTCAAACCCATACTAGGGAGATTCCATGCAAATGTGGCCCGCAATGCTCTAGTAACTATAATAATCAAAAAAATGGGAGTCTAAATGCAACAATGTTCGAGCTCAAGCACTTGCCACTCATTTGACCCAAGCCATGGTGCACAAGCATAGATCCGCCGACCAACATGAAAGGAAAGTCCACAACGAACATTCTTAGATCCACATCAGAAGCATTTAAAACTCCGATCTAATAAGACTCTTGCTATCTACTCGATCAACATGTGGAATGAGGACAATAATATCAACTAAAAACAACATTGATTAGAGAAATGCTTGAAATCGATTTAAAATAGGAGCCTCCAAGTCATGCAAAGCATAATCCGACCATGAGCACAAACAAAATGACTCTACAGTCTACATTACCAAATGTTTGCCTTGACCAGTTAAGATATTGCCCTTGCTTCTCTAGGCTATGAGTCTAGATTTATTGGTTCTGGATATTGATCAGCCTGCTCTAGGTCTTGATCCCGATATGATGTGCTCGAACGGCACGTCCTATGACCATGCAACTAGTTGAATGCTATCAGACTGTAGATGATGAATGAAGGTGTCGCATAAGATTCTCAAATGGCTTATCTAGTTAGTCGAATGTCATGTGATGTAGATGGGCTTATTCTACATTACTTTATGATGTATATTTGACACTAGGGTGCAATCTGTCTACAGATAACAATGCCAAATCTTCCAATTGGATCACCTCCTTCTGCAAGCAAGTTTTGATATTGACGGTCTTCTGAAACAGTATGTCACATTCTGTCCCAACCTTGTAATCTTCTCAAACTTTGGGGCTTTGATACAAGCCACAATAAAAGTGTAGGCTGCTAAAAATAATAAAATTAACATCCAACTGTGTCTAGACCACAAACATGAATCATCCACGCCACAATAGCGTTGGCCTCACACTTTTCCACGCATTCGCTACGAGTTTTGGAATAATTCCAGATTTGTGTAAACCTGCTCATACTTTTACAAAAGACTTCTACAAAAACACAAACTAAACATAACATTAATCGCTATTCTAAAATATAACTCTCATAGGATCTCATAGCTCAGGGCAAGCAAGGAATTGCAGAATTGCCCCTTCATAGCTCTGATACCATGTTGGGAATTTGGGCAGAGGCAGATAGAATATTTCACACACCATAATAATATTTCTCTCTATCTCATACGATTAATGGATTACATACTTAAAGGAGTTTTAGTTCCTATATTATAGGAACAACTCATTAATTATTGGAGTTGTTTTAACAACTCAACAAACAAACAATCTCAACAAATAATCACAAATAGCTACATGAGTTGTGTTAACAACTCACATTATGTGAACACTAGCAATACATTTCCCAACACCACCTGCACCTGAAGTTGTTGGGGTCTCAAAGAGGGGTTCTACTATTTAATATCTGAATTAATGGGTCTGTAAAATTATGGCCACCATATATCTATACATTAACAAAGTGTAAACTGTGATTATATATCTGATAGATGTAGTTTTATAGTGTTATGACCCAAGCCCAATTGTTGTTTTGTTTTCTTGGCCCTGGTTGTTCTTACTCTTTGGTTATATTTTGTATCAGTTGGTTCTAGCAAACTTTCTCTTGGCCTTAGTGGCTTATATTATGTAACTTGTTTTTGTTGACTACGATGAAATATTAAAAAATTGAAAATTGAAGTAGATAATGCTCAAACATAGAGAAACGATATTGCAAAGGTAACAGAAGCTTTAGTCATATGAGAGAGCTATGTACAATCATGGCAATCTCTGACACGACATGTCTTTCTACTAAACTATGATGCTTCAACATGCAAATGTTACTGCTTTTATAGCTTTATATAGCAAGCAAGAAAATTAGAAAGGTCATATGACAAGTGTCCTTTGGGTAAGCGAAGAGGATTTGCAATCCTATGGAACTCAAGGAAACATAATAATTTTGGAAAAGAATTATTTTCTGAATTTCCTATGTTTTCTCAATCCACAAATTTGGGGCCGTTTGGAGCAGAATTTGGAATCCAAATGTCAGTGCCAAAATGCAGCTTAAGACAGCCATCTTGGTTGGCATTTCTAGAGAACAACCTAAGCTTTTTTATGCATCTTGCAATTTCAAATTCCAAGCAATTGTGAAGAAACTACACCTCAACAAGATAACCTACTATTTTTTCAAAAAAAAATCCTAAGCTGCCATAAAGATCAGTCCTTCCAGCTTGAGAAGCTGTGGGCCACATTGCTTCTAGCACATACATCTCCATAAAGCTGGCAATGTCAAATTCCTCATATCTAATCACCAATAAAAATTGGGGATATGATAGAGATTATGTATTTGGCATCTTACCAAAAAGGGATGCTCTTCACCACTTCCATCACCCTTAACCTTTGCTTTGTCTTTGACTCAGCCTAATGATTCCATTCTTGTGTCATGATCATTGGTTCGAAGTGCCTTCGCAACTCAATCATCCTTTACCATAAAAATATAGTAGGATGCATGTCTAGTTTGAATGGGTTTTATAAATTTCCACTTAGAGAAGGACAAAAAGAGTGCATGTAACATGTGGTGTTTGCAAATAAGCATCTTCACATCTCTCACATTTGCTACAACCTGTTTGATCCGCTCAATTTTTCCAATGCCCTTAAGTGCATTGCTTATGGCATGCATACAAGGGGTCCAATAGCTATGTTTGTAGGCAACTTCAACCAACTTCCTTGCTGTTCTACATGCATATGCCATGTTTGTCACTACCTGCACCACATTGGTCACTCTCTTCAATGGTGTCTCTAGGGATTTGGTACTGAAACTCCACATCCTTGTGATTCCCCAAACAATCAATTGTCCTAACAAAGTAAGTCCCTTCCTTACATGTGACCATGATATTGATGAGTGGACAATGTTTAATGTCAGTCCGCCCATCCATGATAATGTAGCCTTCATTCACGACACTCTCAACTAAACTACCTCTTTGAATGCCTCCTTCTCCTACCCTTTCCCTTTCCGCATTATTTGATTAACTCAACACAACTCACATAAAAGCAATTCCCTGTTGCTTTTCTTATTTCAGATCGCACAAAGTACAAAAGCAGAGGATACAAAGAAGTTACAGCCCTTTGAGTCATATAAGACTGCTAAGACATTATTTAATTAACCCACTGCAACTAAAAATTTAAAAGCAATAAATAACTACTACAAACACGAGAATTTTCTTTCTACTTTTCTTATTTCAAGTCATCTGAGGCACAAAAGCAATCCCCTTCTTTATCTAAGACTCCTAAGATAAGGATTTTCCCTCTATTTTTCTGACTTCAAGTCACACAAGGCGCACAAGCAGAGGATACACAAAAGTTGCAGTTCTATTTAGGATTGTTTAATATTTAGTATTTTTTTTTTAAATAATAATAACAAAAAGAGACAATGATTTAGTCTCAAAGTAGAAACATAAAAAATTGAGAAGATGAATTATCGATGGAAATAAGAAACATACCTCAAGGAATTAGTGTTGGTGTTCTTCCTTTTTTCCTTCCTCAGTTTTGGTGATTGCAAAAGAGCATGAGCTAAGTTTTCTAGGTTGGGGACCTTGGTGAGCTCCCCTTTTAGGTATTTTGTAAGATGCTACCCCAAATGGCATATAAATTTATTTATTTTTCACCATTTATCTCTTCAGGCACCAACAATACTTTTGAAATTCCTGCGATTCTTAATTCTGCCTGACTCCCTATCACCTTTTTTTAGGGATTTTTTCCAAACTTATAAATCAAACTCAAAAAAAGGATCTCTTCCAGTTAACACATCACAGGTACAGAATTAACATAAATAATTCAATATTCATTAAATATTCAATTTCCACTACATTTCATCTGCAAACAGATACACCATTAAATTTAATCAACTTCAATCTGCTCATACACACCTTTGAAAATTCATCTTGAAACAAACCTCTTGAACTTTTTAAAAACTCAACCGTTAACATCCAACTGCGAAATCTGCATGACCCCCCCAGTACAACAATTGGGTTTCCATCCAATTATAAGAACATGAGGGTTTTCGTCCTCAAGTTACGAGAAAGCCAAGCTTCTCCAAAATCACAATCAACCAAGCCTAGCTGGAAACTGCTCACCAAAACTTTTATTCTTTTCCCTCATGCTCCTGTCTTTTTGAATTCTCCTTTATTCCCATTTTCACTTTTAATTTTATCTTTTGAGAACTCATCAAAAAGTTAACTTAATTAATCTAATTTAACTTGTCTAATATTTAAGTTACTTTCGAACCATTAATTTAAGTTGTCCTTTTTAATTTGACATATTTTCGACAACTTAAATTAATTATTCAATTTCATGCTGACATAAAAAAAACTGGGGCATTCATATTTTTAATTGAAAATACTGTTTTCAATGTCAAGGACCACCCAATGTTGCCAAATGTCCCCACAAAAGAGAGATCCCCACTTTTCAGGGATGTCCTGAGGACAGCCACATGTTTGGGTCCAGGCACCAGCAACACCAAGGGGATATTCCATCCCCGGGATGTCCCTGTTTTGGGGCACACACATAAAACCCTAGGACGTGTCCCTAGGGTAAATTGGAAAAATGTTTAGGCCAAGCAAAACTAACATTTACATACACTACATTGTTTATTATGGAGATGATAATCATGAAAACCATTTTATTTACACTTCACATAAGTAAAGAACTAAAAAATATTCCATTATACTACGCTCAAAGTGAATATACAAGTACATTTAGTTATCGTCAAACCTTAATAATAAGAAAAAAATATATAAAAGATCTGTATCAAAAGACAACTGGAACGACATTGATAAATAAATAGAATAAACTTTCATATGGTTTTAACCTAAAAATGGCCACAGTTACAGAAGAAAAAAATGCATGTCACAAAGGATAATGTTAAAAACACAATAAAGTGGAAACAACAAGAAATAATGAATGTTCAAAAACATGATGCATGTGAAAACAGAGTCTAGGAGAACAAATCTAAGGGTATCCAATATGGGGAAGTGACAACATTTGGTGCACCATTCTAGTTGAATCTTTGCATACGCCAATAAACAAAGTTGAAAAACTGCAGAATAAATTATGTCAACCAATACAAGAGTGAAAACTGACAACATTGTGTGGCATCATGTAGGGTAATGCAAGTGTGCACCAAATTGTTAGGGTGAAAGAAAGGCTCGTTTAGCTTTGAGATCATTTCATACAGCAAAAAGCTATTCATGAATGGCTTTTTAAATAGAGTTACAGAAAAAAAATTCAACATATAACTTGCTACATCAATGAAATAAAATACAATCAATAATTTCAATTTTCAATACCTTTTTTCTACAACTCAGATCCAAAACCAACCTTGATTTTCCAATCAGTTGCACCAAATCCCTAAGCCTCTCCATATCCACCTTGCCATTATTAAAGACATACTGCAAAACAAAATAAAAAGAGCTATGCTTAAGAGAAAAACATTTTGTGAATTGCCAATGAAGACTACATACCACCAGTAGAAGCCTTATGAAACTCAATTACCATTGAAGACTACATACCCAGTACCAGCCTTAACAAACTCAAATACCATTGAAATATCCTTAAAATTCAAAGTAAAGAGGTTGATGCAAGGGTAAAAAACATTTAGGATCCTTGAGATTATCATCACATAAGCTTTAGTTTCTACTCATACAGATGAAATAAGGAAACTGTGCTCATTTTTATGTATTAAAATTTGTTAGATTCTAGGTGTGACACATGCCTATACTCTGTTTGTTAGTTTGGTACTATAAGTGTGGCATATTACTTTGGTGGAAGAATGATTCCTATGTATTTGAGATACTACTGCAGAGGATTCTAGGTGAAGTGAAAGAAAAGAGAGCGTTCAGAATACCCAGGCAAAGGGATTTAGAGGAGAATATTTTGAAACCGTGAAGATTTGAGTAATTTTTTTGCATTTAATTTTAGTTCAAATACCACATGTTGTTTCAAGTTATTTGTTGTTAATTGATAAAATATTAAAATTCTTTGTGTTTCTGAATTGTTATTTTAAATTCCTTTCTCTACATAATTTTTTAGACATTTATGAAAGAGTATTTGACAATTCACTATACTAACATTTTGTGAGATTGAAAAAATCGCACACAGTTTTATCCAGAAATCTTGATTATCAATTCACTATACTTTTACAAGTAAGTTTCTTGTAAGTGGCCACCTTTAAGTTTTTAACAATAAATTCTGTTGATAAGCATAAAAAAAAATTATGTGCACATCTTTATGTCAGATTTGCCAACTTCCTCAAAAACAAGAATGCCTAGATTGAAATTCATCTCCCTTTGGTAATAGTCATCTGAATGCTTTTAGAGACTTCAAGGTTCCATTGTCTGTTGTGTAATGCATTTGGATTGAAATGTGTAAAAAATGTGAATCAGGATAGTCGTGAATGATGGATTTACGATTTAAAATAAATACCTCATTAAATAGATATTAAAAAGATAAACACACAAGTTTTATCCAGAAATCATACACAGTTTTATCCAGAAATCTCAGCATAATTATCATGGACTGTGAAAACTACATGCTATTAATAAACACACAAGTTGGGTAGGCCCATACCAACAAAGAAAAATAAATGAATTCCTTAATTCAACAACTTGTGTCCAGCGAGTGTTGACTCTTTTGGATGTTAACATAGAATGACATATACCAAGTTCTCTATGATTCAGGTTGCAGCATTGTGTTATTCAGGTGGCGATTCTAGACAGAATCTTAAGATTTTTTCCAAAATTGATTTTTTGGTATTTTACTATTTATGAGGCCCTTCGGAGCAGAGCATAAACCTAGGAGTTTGTCCAAATGACCCTATAGGATGGCAGAGCAACCTTTTGCAACATTGAAATTTGTTCAACCTACAATCGACTTATGACCTTGACAAGTGGCACCACAAAGATAACCCCATACCAACAGCCAATATCCAGCTACTTGTCCTTATATAACAATGATTTTCCACTTCTTAGACTATTAAGTTATTAACATGTTTTGGTAGCCCCAGAAGTAGCTACACAACCCTGTTACAGTCTTCCAGCCAACCTGGCTGGGTAAATTCTGGTCCAAAAGGGCCCTGAAAATGCAAAATAAGAAAATGTAGAAAATACTTAAAAATTATTTTCTCAGAAATTCTCACAATTTTGTCTAGACATGCCACTTGAATGACCCAAAGGTCCCAAACTACCATGAGAGACCGTATAATCAGCTTTGTTAAACAGATTATTCTTGCATATAATGGTTAATGACTGGAAAGTGGATTCTGATCTCCTAACTTTATTGTTTGTGTCCATGAAGATTGAACTTTGTGTCTAAGAAATTCAATTGAAAATATTATCCATAAGATTGTATTTCAAAAAAATTATGAATTGTAAGCCATTCAACTAGTTTTTTCTAAGACAATATCCAGCTTCTCTCAAGTTGCTCAAGGGCTTAGTGAAATACATGTTACTTGAGCTCTTTAATCTATGTGTTAACCACCACAAGTATCATTCTTCTTCTACCACCATACCTTTTTGTCATGTGTCCCAAACAAAATCTTGTAGGGGTGAAAGGATCAATTGATCACAATCCATTTTCAAGTTAAATACAGAGAGAAAATTCAAAAGCATTGTCATACAAGGAAGGCAGACTTTTCAAAGTCAGCAAGAAATCACAACCCAACATTGTTTAGGGCTTTTGTCATCCTACATTGGGCATAGAGTTAGTGCACTATAGGTCCCTATTCATACCCTATAGTGATCTACATAATCTTGCAATGAACCCTCCAATATACTAACGGCAAATGGATTCTTTGCACACTCACAAGGATTTGCTCCTTCCAATCAGCAGTTATCTCCATCATGGAACTCAAATGTGGCCTTCTTAACAACACATCAACCACAATGTTCTTCTTTCCTTAGACATATTATATGTCAAAATTGTCAACTTTCAGCTTACTCACCCATCTCTGCTGTCTTTCATTAAGATTTTTATTGATTGAGGAAGTACTGGAGACTATTATGGTATATTTTGACAATGAACTTCCCTTTAACCAAGTATTGTCTAAACTTTATCAATGCCTACATGATGGCAAGAACCTCCTTGTCATAGATAGAAGTAGAACAACTCTTTTCTCCCTCTCTTAACTTTCTGCTTTCAAATGCAATGGGATGTTTGTTAAGCATTAGGACAGCTCCAATTCCTTCCCTAGATGCATTACACTCGAGCTCGAAGGGCTTGGAAAAATCAGGTATGGCTAAAACAGGACAAGTGCTCATGATTTGCTTGAATTGATCAAATGATTGTTGCACTGCTGTAGACCATCCAAATGCCCCCTTTTTGGTGAAATCAATAAATGGGGCAGCAAACTATGAGAATCCTTTCACAAATCTTCAATAAAAGCTACAAAGCCCAAAAAACCCTTCAAATGAGTGAGACTTTTTGGCAGGGGCCAATCTAAAATGGCATTGATCTTTTCTTGGTCAACTTTAAACCTTTTAGAGCTGATCACATAAGCAAAATAAAAGAGTTCAAATAGTCAGCCATAGTCAGTCATAGTCAGTCGTAGTCGGTCATAGTCAGTCGTAGTCGGTCATAGTCGGCCGTAGTCAATTATAATTAAATAAAACTATAGTTAGGTAGCAAAAATTTCATAAACTTTATGTTACATGTTTCAGGAAACTAAGTCTTGATTAGTGATTGGTTGTTACGAAGCATTGCAACAATTGGTTTCTCAACCACCGCCAACAACTATACGTACTTGGGTTTATTGTAGTTGGGACACCATGATACAACTATGCTATTATGTTTGTGACATTATGCTATTGTACTTGTTAATTGATGAATAAATACAACATCTATCTTGTGCACTATGTGTTCTTGAATGATCTTTGTATATATTCTACGTTTTGTAAGTTTCACCCATTTACTCTCATAGTACGTTAAAGTTATCCCAGTGAGTAAACATTTGGTGTTGTTGCCTAAGTGAACTTGGGAAAATCACTTGACGGGAGAATGTCGTCGTGATGGGTCAACCGATCGAAGAACCACTACAAGCAAACGAGGAAAGAGAAGACGAATGGACACAAGACCTCTTCAACTTGTGGGATATCTCATTGAGGGATCACATATAAAGGGAGGCTCTTAGGCGAGAGATCCCTCAGTCAGTCATCTAGGACAAACTACATGTCAACCTAAAGTTCGACCATCTCCTCAACCGATTGCCAAGGTTGCTTGCACGTCATTACATCATGTTGCAAGATCTTCAGGCAGAGAGTGACCAAGAATGCCAAAGACAACAAATACTACAACAATAGAAGGAAAGAAGCAAATGGGAGGAGGAGGAATGCGACACCAAACGAAGGCGTACTGCAGGCAACCAATGACTGTACGACAACAATTAATGCCCGTACAACCCAATAAGGACAAAAGCCAAGTACCAAGCGAGCAAGAAACACTTGAGAGAAGAGTACGAAGATCACTCAGATTGCAAGAACAAGAAAACCGACGAAGGAGACTAAAAAAATTGTTGACAAAACGAATAAAGACATTAATGAAATAAACCAATCCATCGCTAAATTGCACCAAAACCTTGTCGAGCAAACCGACGAAGGAACCTTTCGGACATTGTTTGTAGCATATAAAGAAAAATTTAAAAATGATGAAAATGAACTACTAAAGGAACTTGAAAATAGTATAAGCCACATTCGAGAGTTGTCCATATCGAACGATGAGGGACCGAGAATTGGAGGATCCAATCCAAAGACCCTCAGATAGAGGGAGTACCAAAACGAACCCCAAGAGACTCAAGGTGCAGAGGATGCTGAAAGGGGACGTGTTGCTGAACGGTACATGGCTGAGAGTGCAAGAGAGGCACTGGAACATCAGGGGATAAACAGTCCAATTAGGTCCAACACGCAAGGAGGGCATCGAGGAAGAAACATGGTGACTCTGCTAGCCGACAGGCAAAAGCTGCCAAAGTTCATGAGGAATGGTTCAGAGGATCCCGTACTTCATTGCAAAACATGCGAGACGATACGGATAGCAAATGGGAAAGACGATGTGGATTACTAGCTACGAGCGTTCCCAGCGATGCTGAGAGGCATAGCTATAGATTGGTACACAGAACTTGAAGGAGAGCAGTAAGTCCCATGGCGATTACACAAGAGAGCATTTGAAGATGAATTTAAACTTCTCAGCGACAACAATGAAATTGTGGCAGAAATATATAACAAGAAGCAAGGAAAGCATGAGAATGTATGAGCCTACAATTGTTGGCTCAAGGAGTTACTGGTGAAACTGGAGACTCGGCCAGCTGAGAGTCTGAAGAAATGATGGTTCATCGAAGGGCTGCTCCCGTCATTGAGGAAGAAGATGAAGGTTGTACCTCTGTCATCATATGCCGAAGCATACAATCGAGCGATGGATATAGAAAGTGAAACAAAACATCCTCCTGAGGGAAGAGGAAGACGAACGATGAGGAGAGTATGGACGACAACAACGAAGGTGAGTCAAAGATCGTACAAGCACTAAGGAGAGACATGATAAGAATGATGAAGGAATTGAAGGCCGAGAAGGAGAGTACAAAAGACACCAGAGAGTTGTGGTGCATGGACTACAAGGGGGAAGGTCACACAAAGGCAAATTTCCCAAAGAAGTTGTTCTACGATATTTGCCAAGTGATGGGACATTGCATCAAGGAATGCCCATATAATCTAAAGACGAGAAGTACATAAGTATTCTTCGCACAAGGGGAATAGTCAACCCCTCCGACCACACCACTGAAGCCCCAACACAATGCAATGCATCCCTTGGAGCTTACTGAAACAACAGAAGTCTGAGAAGCAAAATACAATATGATAGCAAAGGTCGAACAATGATACAATGTCGGAAGTGTAGCGAATAGGGTCACTTTTCCAAGGAATTCCAAAACAATCAAGCTGCGGGAGGAAGACTTTGTAAGTGGTCTAGATCAAGTGATCATGAAGATAATGACTGCCTAAAACAAAAAGGCATAAATATGTTGGAGTTAGCCAACGAGGTCTTGGCAATGACGAGAGCACAAACAAAGAAAGCCACCTATCCTGACCCACGTATGGAAAAGCAACAAATGAAGGAAGCAAAAACAGAGGTGGAGGAAGCAATGGCTAAGGAACAAAGAACCTCTCTGGAAACCCCAACTACCTCCTAGCAATCGGTGGCAAAAAAGAACATCGTACAACAGGTACTGCAAACCACTGTACCCATCAAAGTGATTGACCTTCTCCAGATGATGCCACAACTTGGAATGGTGATGACAAACGTAGTCGGTGATGAATGTCAATGGCAAGAAGGATGAAGGAAATGGTAGCAAACCCTCCACCCGAGGGTGAACAAGTCATCGACCCCATGTTGCTAATGCAAACATCGGGAAGAAATCAGCGATCGTGCAAATGGAGATCAGAAGGAAAAATCTTACCAACATGATCATTGACAGAGGATCATGAGTCAACATACTACCTAAAGACACATGGAAAAGTCTCGGGATACCTATGCTCTAGCCATCAACATTCCAATTGGTGGGTGTCAACCAACATGGTATCAAGCCATTGGGATAGTGATGGTGCAAAAGGTAACGATGGGGACACAATCATTCTTCCTAAACTTTGTCGTCATCCCATTACAAAAAAAAGTGTACGATGCACTACTTGGGAGAGGATGGTTGATTGCCACCAAGGCAAATCACAACTAGAAGCGAAACACACTCTCGATCGAAAGCAATCGGAGGAAGTACGTCAACAACCTGAAAAACCAAGCCACGAGCGAAGAATTGGCATCCTATGGATCAAAATCCGACAGGGAGTCAGATATAGATGAAGGTAATGGAGTCGAATGACGAAGGCATACTTGAACTCAAGAGTTGCTCGGAGGACAAGACAAGCTCGTTGAATGGCCTATTTCATTGGCAGATGGGAGACTATGAGGTGTTCCACCAAGAGTGTAACATGCTACAAATTAGAGAAATCCAGGAAGAAGAGAAGGGCATGTCTAGCCAGACATTTCCAGCCGAGTACGAAGAGTACAAAGGAAGAGTATCAGAACTAGACAATACACCAGCCCACAAGTCTAAACGAGTACAAGGTGACAAAATTGTGTCGAAGTCAAAAAATGAAAAAAATGAAAAAATTGGAAAAATTACAAAAGTGAAGTTGGAAAATGAGAAAAATGGAAAAATTGAAAATATTATGAAGCGGAAAAGTGAAAAAAATGAGAAGTTAAAAACCAAAAATTATAAAAATGGGAAAAAAATACAGAGAGAAAAAGTAAAAAAAAGTAAAGGGAAGAAAAAGATTATTAAAAAATTCAAAAAAGAAGGAAATATTAAAATACTTATTAAAGTGAAAAGGATGGTCAAATTCAAAATGCATTAATGGATGCGACAAGAGTCGCATGACAAAAGGAGGTACGACGACCCTATGGAGACAGTACAAAATGGCCAAAACATACTATGGTGAAAACAAAAGGCGACAATACTGCCAAGACGTAGCACAACAAACGGCTCGGAAGGACATTGTAAGGTGGACAATACACAGAAAGGACCCATACAGAAATTCGTATGAAAATTGTAGAAGACCAAGAAAGGAATTACACAAAGGGGCACATAATCAAGGAATAAGGTGGGGTCAAAGAGAAAAGAACGCTTTGAGAGTTTGGTTGAACAATATTCATGACACAACAAACAAGAGTAACATCGTACGAAAAGGATAAAAGGGCTTATTTATTGCAGACAATACAGCAGATTCATCACAACAAGTCATACGAAATAACAAGTGCAAAAGCATAACTGAAATCAATTTGAGCACACGAAGAAGACAAGAAGCCGGATTGGGAAGACAAGGAGGAATCGTACGACAAATCAAGAGAAGGGTTGTACAAAGATTGAGAGTAGGTCGTACGAAAGAGTTTCGAACGAGCAATCAGGAATCAACCAAGGGTTTCGTACAAGGTGAAGTACAGAGCAAGATTTGCACATAGAAGAGGATACCAAGAGTTTACGGTTCAAGAAGAAGGTACATGTATGGGCAATCAAGGTATGGCAATTGGAGGAGAAGATTGTACTACGTTTGGATAAGGGAGTTCACGCAAAGAAAGGCTTATGAAATTGCAACGTACAAACCGTACGAAAGAGACAGACATGTACGAAACAAAGTACAAATTCCATAAGGGTTCAACAACATACGACAAACGTCGTACATCGTACGTCGTATGGTTGAAATCGTACGTGGAAGTGAAGGGAAAAAGTCATACAAGGAAAGGAGTATTGTACAGAGTGAGGATGTCGAGAGATCGTAAGATGTAAGGTACAAGGAGCAAAATAGTGGGTATGGAACCAACAACAAACTAACAGTAGAAAAGAGTAACAAATAGATCATATGGTTAAACATGTCGAAATCTCAAAATTCTGGTTTGGTCAACAATATCTAGAACCTCTTGAAAATTCATGAAAATGATGTAAACAATGCATTTTTGGCTGCCCCTTGACCCCGTTGGGGACATTATGTCGAAATCTCTAAATTCTAGTTTGGTCAACAATATCTGGAACCTCTTGAAAATTCATGAAAATGATGTACGCGATGCATTTTCAGCTGCCCCTTGACCCAGTTGGGGCCGCTGCCCCCAAACCCTTGCAAGAGGAGCTGCCCCTTGACCCTGTTGGGAGCATTTCCCCCAGAACCCCATCAGACTTATTTGAATCAATAAATCACAGTGCAGCCAACCTTATGGCCAGCACATCCAAAAGAGTCGGGAGAGGAGTCCAATGATGAATCCAACAAAGTTACATTGAGATCAGTGAGCCAAATGTCGATGACCCTCACAATACCGTCCAGAGGTACCTGAGTGGAATCTAGGAGATGGTGAGAGTTATGTACGAAGTCACTGCAATTGGACAACAACTAAACATGGGACATGATCCCTCAATGGTACATGAGGTTGAGAGGATCTTGATGTTTATGTAGCTAGAATGCAAGTCGGGGGACATGATCCCTCAATGGTACATGAGGCTAAGAGGATCTTGATGTTTATGTAGTTAGAATGCAAGGCAGGTGGCCCAGAGTAGAGACGACCGAGACTACAAGCAAGAGTTGGTAGACTACATTCAGAAGTCACAACGACAGTTGGTCGGTGAGCACATGAGAGTTTCAGCTCTCGAGGAGTCATTGGCTGAGAGGGAGCGAGTGTTGGCAAAGAGAGATTGGCAGTTGGGGGAGGAGAGGCTATTGGCAAAATGGGATACGCGGTTGGTCGAGGTATGACTCCTAGCTGAGAAGGACAGTTACCTACAAGCGAAGGATAAGGAATTGGAGGACAAGGGTTAGGAGCTCAAGAAGGCAAAGGCCAAATTATCTGAGGCATTCCAGATGGCAAAGCTCGCACGTGAGAGGTAGCTGGCAGCCAACCAAAACAACACCTCCAGCAACAACACTCAACGACAACAACCCCTACATTGTCAGTACAACCAGGGGTGCCCTATCACCCTCCCTCTTCTTGATTTCCCTTTCTATACTCCATTTTTGTTTTCATCGTCTGGATGACGATTACTTTTGTGGGGGGTGGGGATGATGTAGTCGGTCGTAGTTGGTTGTAGTCAATCACAGTTGGTCATAGTTAGTCATAGTTGGTTGTAGTTAGTCATAGTCGGTCATAGTCGGTTATAATTAAATAAACTATAGTTAGATAGCAAATATTTCATACACGTTACATGTTTCAGGAAACTAAGTCCCGATTAGTGATTTGGTTGTTACAAAGCGTCGCGAAGTTGGTTTCTCAACCACCACTAGCGACTATATGTACTTGGGTTTATTGTAGTCAGGACATGATGATACAACTATGCTATTATGTTAGTGACATTATGCTATTGTACTTGTTAATTGATGAATAAATGCAACATCTATTTTGTGCACTGTGTTCTTGAATGATCTTTGTACATATTCTATGTTCTGTAAGTTCATCCGTATACTCTCGTAGTACGTTAAAGTTATCCCAACGAGTTGTAACATGCCCATTGTTCAACCCAAAAATTTTACTATGTTTTACCCACAAGTGAAGAATTTATGCATCTAACCTTTAAGAGCAATAAAAAAATTCATTTCCTTTGAATAATAAATGCACATTTGAAACATATTTCAAATTTTCCCATTTCATACAAAAGAATTCCTTTCTCTAATACAAGTAATGATGACACATAATTTCCATATTACATTTCATACTTACAATCCCCATAGAGATGGCTACAAGTTTACATGCATAGCTTCAGCAAGCTTACTGAATATAAAAAGTACAAATGGTCCAGGTAGTCCCCCTCAAATCTTGGCCGCCAACTGATAAGGAGAAGCATCACTCAAGCGCTTTTCTGCCAACCACAGACTTATTGCGGTCCCCTACACATCTACCTAACCAGTAAGATGGCCCTACCCTTTGACAAAGAGATTGGTTTGGTAACCTCATAATACTAGACATTTATGAGCTTGGTGTTGTGTCCTACATATCTAGAACTGACATACAGAGGTTACAACTTACATGTATGAATATCCCTTGCCTAGTATGTAATCCTAGATCACAGTGAAACCCACAGTGTAAACAGTGGCTACTTACACTACTTTGGCCAAAGTATTCATCACCCAAAACCAAGAGTGGACGTCACATGTTCACCCACCTTCCTAGCTCGATTTGGTTTTATGACCATTCATACTCTATATCTAGGTCACCGCCTTTCCCATGGATCAAACAAACCCTAGGAATAACCCACTTAACAACTCATAATCAAATGACATTTCTACTAAGTATCTTAGAATAACCCCAAGAATTCCCTTTCCCATGGATTAGACAAACCCCAAGAATAACCTAGTTATCCACAAGGATAAACATAAGGTCAAAATGTTAAATGACTATTTCAAAAGTACAATCTCAACAATAAAAGTCTCCATTCAAATCATAAAACCTCTCTTTCAATATACCACAAATAATAACATGTTTACTATGTTCACTACAGTTGTATATAATCTGGAGGACATTATCTTGAGAAGAGTTTTGTGCTTTTGCACCTTCAAGTCCTCTTCTCAATACAGCTTTGGGTTCTTGGAACATAAGTCCTCTTTTGGAATTTCGTGAATAGGAATGGACTCTAAATTAAAATAAGAAGATAACATAACCAGAAAATGCATTTCTCAACCATACCATTGAATATTGATATAGCCATCGAGTTTACACCCTAACCCTAGGGTTAAGACTCTCTTCTTACTTTTAAGGAGATATGAGTAATCAATCAAGTATAGACAAATTATGTATAGTTTAAATACATTGCATTCATACAAACTTTCTTATATAGGGTACATACACATCTATAGAAGTATAAACCAATATGATAGGTTTCTCCAACATAATAAACAACCAAGAAACATGCAAGCATGTACAAGCAGCACAACATACTTAACCATTCATTTCCAACATAGTAATCAAAACTATTTAACCTTTCCAACATAAATGACAAAGGTATAGAAACTAGAATGCCTATATAAAAGCTCCAACTGATTAACCTCCCTTCCAAGCTCCATTCCTCAAGCTCGCTTGATGCTTCCTCCAAGATCAACTTAATTTTGCTCTTCTAACTAATTCTTTCCATAATCACAAATATGAAATAGCAAAACAACTCTCAAACTCACAAGCTCTCAACTCACTATCTCAAAAATCACAGCAAAATAACATCAAGATAATCGGATTGATAAGTGTAGCAATTGGTAGAATGAACACCTCTATTTATACTAAATTGTAAGCAACCGAAGGCTACAAACAAGTTAATATTTCTCCCACCTTTCTATCCTCATGTAATGACTCATCAAACTAACTTACAGGTTTGCAACACATAACAGTCCTCTCAATTCAAATGGCTGAATCAACTTGTTTTTAAGAGACAACAAGACTCTTTTACTAAGTCAAATGAACAGCAAGCTTTTTAGCAAGTTTCCTACTTGGTTTGCAAATCGAATACACCTCTATATTGCTACAAATACTACGTTGACCAAGTCTCATGATTATCTTCGGCTTATATGTTGGCCTTGAAGACTTCTATTTGGTAGCGCTGCACTTACACATCGTCAGGTTGCAGTTAGATTTATCACAGCGGCCTTAATATATTATGACGCCTCATTATAGCACTTGCTCAAGCACTTTGCATGGAATATTACTCACATTGCAAATGGTTCCTACTATTGACTTTATGCATAGATAAATGTATTTGACTTATTCTTTCCTTACGCAGATTTTAAACCTATTTAAATGCTAGCTCAAACCCATTTTATGCACTGCCTATTCATGCGCTGGCTTTATGTCTTTGACTTTGCCTTTCTTTGTTTTCAATCGCAGATTTTAAATGCTTTAAGGCTTTATCATAAGCGCTTATCCCATTGCTTTGGCTTTGGATTAGAATCTTCACACTAATGCGGTATGGTGTGCAGCCTTACATTAGCTTAGAGCAGCCTCTAAATCATATAAACAGTAGCGCTATGTTATGCACCTAAGCTTGATATAACTTAATTTCAATATATAAAAATATAAAGTATTATATTCATATGATAAATAAATGCACATAACACCATTCAAATAGATATATAAATATTTATCAAAATAATTATATATATATATATATATATTAATATATATGTATGTATATATATTTACGAAAACGTAACTATATATACATATATATTGCTATTTCAATAATCATATTAAATAACATATATTCATGTACTCACCTACATATAAGTATCCAAACATACTCATTCAAATATCTCAATTCACCAAAAAGACATTAAATCTTTTTAACTCAAATGGACAAAACTATCTCAAGGAGATCATAAACAATAACCTTATTTGCCTATCAACCCAAAGGAAATCAAAAATCAAAAACCAAAACCATAATAAGTCAAAAGCGACCATACAATCTTCCCAATTTATCCAAGACTTCAACCAAGGTTCACTCACCAAATCCCAATCTAACTTGACTCGACTAGATCCAACTAAGTCGTAGTGTGTGTATGCTCAATTAGGCTCATTAAGGTTACCAAACCAAGCTCCTCTCTTGAGTGATACTCCCCCTCTCGTACCTGAGGGCTTGACTCCTTTCTACATTCAACTTAGTACATCGCAAAGGTAGTTAGCCATTCACATGAAATATATTTGCATTATAAATCATTTGCATACTCAAAGCATTAAAGTAATCATATTGCAATTCATATACATTCATCGCATTTTTCATCAATATAAAACATAATCATTCCTTCAAAAGCAATAACATCATAATACATATTTCAGTATTTTATTCACCCCTTTAAACACATTAAGGTCACGATTAATATTTATCATAATATTTACTTACAAGGTAAAAGTAACCCGGTAACTAAGAGACGGGGTGTAACACAAGTAAACACCAAGAATCCCCAAAAACCACATCCAAGTGCCATATATGTTCCTCCCGAGTCTTACTAAATATCAAGATATCATAAAAAAATACCAAAACAAACTTTCTAGGCTGCTTGTTGAAGACTCGGTTTATGTAGGATTGGAAAGTTGTTGGAGCATTTGTTAAGCCAAAAGGCATAACTAGGAACTCATAATACCCAAAATGGCACCTGAATGCAATCTTCTCTATGTCTTCTTCTCAAACTCTTATCTGATGATACTCTATGTCTTCTTCTCAAACTCTTCTCTGATGATATCCAGACTTTAAGTCTATTTTTAAAAAATAGATAGCTCCATGCAGCTCATCAATATAAAAAAGAGGTTTTGAATGAAAAAGTAAATATTTTATTTGCAATTTAAAAACACCGATTTAATCACATTTTTTCAAAAATCACAAATTAATTCATGATTTAATTGCCTTAAAACTAATGTGAAGGATTAGAAGAAAAAACCAGTGATCCAATCAGATTGACAGCTTGACCAATCCATGATTAATCACTATTTCTTCTTAGACATAGTTTTAAAATATAGGAATTTCCTTTTTGAGACCTCTCTTTCTATATTTTTCTGTGTTTGTGATGTGCATAATATCATATACTTATTATATCTGTATCATACAGAAAAGACAATTGCATTCGTAGCCTTCTGTTATGAAACATTATCTAATATTTTGACAACAGACATCAGAAAGTTAATAAAACTTTAAAGTCAACCATCATCAAATCTTACTAAAGCAAATTAATTTGGGCTTCAGCAAAGAAAACTATATTATGTATAAATTTAAATCACAAAAGAGCTCTTTTATTCTTATGCATACACTTGAAACATGTTCTATGTCCAAACTCATGCACACAAATTCACTTATAAATACAAGCTCATATAACGCAATTTTTCCATTATTACATTCTGGCTACATATAAAAACCTCCCTAAATCACATGAATCATATTTGCTTCTTAAAGAATATTCTCTATTATTGCACATAAAAACATTTGAAGAAAATTGAAATCTCACATGTAACAAAGAAATTTAAATTCACTTACAGAGGTAACAATCACATGACTTGCGCCTGCTTCAAGATAAAGTCGAGCATTATCTCCATTAATACCACCCCCGACTTGCAGACCACCTAACCAATGATGTATGTTTAAAACTTCGTAGGAAACAAATGAGACTAAGATATTATACCAAAAGGAGATTATATAAGTATTATATTTATTGGAAAGAACATATGTAATTCAGTTTTCTGCCTCAGGCTTACCTATTCGCTCAGACATCAGTGTGTGGCAAACTTAAAGCAAAGGTAAGACAGGCCTTATCTTCATACAACTCTGTTCTGAATACAAATCATAACAACTGGATTGAAAAATGCAGCATAGTTTGTAAGCATTGGTTTTTCCTCAACAGGAATGGCTCTTTTTTCAATACTTGGGCTTATGAAACATGTAACTCCAATAAGGCTTATGAAACATGTAAGGATATGTGTCTTGAAACATGTAACTCCAATAAGGCTTATGAAAAACTATTAAATAGGGCTTTATTTTGAAAATCTTGGAGTGCCTTGGACATGCTACAGTTTTTTATAAGACTGATAATTGCCATACACCTGCCTATGCAAGAGTTTGTGTGAAGAGAATTCCTTATGAATCAATACATTTGCAGAGGTCCATCAAACAGGGCTGGCATCTAGCATCATACCTTTATGTGATGGTTGCCGTTGCTCTCGAGCATTTACTAGACTATAGTACATGAGAAATTAAAAGAATCTTCTTGCTACATAGGGTAAGTAAATGTCCACCTCACATACAGCTTAACCAAGAACCCTAAATTGACTCAGTAGTATATTTGGCACCATTCTTTGGACATCCCCACTCAAGCATCAATGGCAATAGTGAACAGGAAAAAATGGGTCCTTATTGGCAGAGATTGCCCACCAGACTGGCTGAATAAAAGGTGGAGACTTAGAAAGGCAAGTGAGATCATACAGTACTTGGGCTTTGTAAGCGTAGAATAAGACATTGTGTTATGCCATTAATAAATAAATATGAATAAGACGTGAATTACATTTTGAGTCTATAACAAGTTGTCATGTAATGTACAAATGATTACTTTAATTTCCATGTTATGACTGGAAGTTTCCTACAAGATGTCCAGGTAGTTTTTGCCGATCAATACACGTTTTGTGGCCAACACTATATGAATATTGTAACTTGTTCGATGAAGGTTGAGACAGCTTTTTTAGATATCTTGGATCTCATTTATACCAATGTCATGCTAACATGATTGGTATCATGATGTGTTCCACATGTAATGATATTGCCCAACACAGAAAATATGAGGAATACTTGGTAAAATGGAAAGACAAACCAAATGAAGACTCTACAAGTCTAGAGAAACAGTTGACCAACTTGGTTTTCCTTTAGCTCACAGCCTTGAACAAAAGTGAGAAGCTCACTTTTCAATTATCCAAGGCAGCTAATGCAGAAGCATCTATGGTGTAAGATCAATCATGCATCAACTAAAAATATTTTTGTTTTGTTTGTTGGTTTTGTAGCTACTTTACTAGTTTTCTAGATATTGTGCAATGGTGTGAGTCAAGCTTGTGGCACTGCATCTCACCGCACTTATATTCAAAGCTCCATATTTGTAACCACGGGCATAGTCAAGTCATTAGTGACACAACAAGGCACCACAATTAATAATCATTAGTTGTGGTTGGGAGCATAGAACCTATCATGTGTTTGCTCCCACTCAACTTTCATGTGCTATTAATCATCACATGTATGTTTTCCATCCTCGGTGTTAGTTGGGGCCAGTACCAAGTTATTTATTGTCTAACAATAACTCATTCAAACAATGTGTTAAGTATTTCAAACATGCATAAATTCTTAAAATTACCTACATCATTATAGATTCTAAGAGGGGTCATCTATGAAACCGCGTTAAATTTGGATACTCTTAGCCTAAAGTACCTCATAAATGATAATTCCATATGTTACCAATGAATTCACACACTACACAAGGATGATGCAGTAACTTCCAAAGCTGACCGATAAGAACAACATTTAATTTTGGGAGCCTATGGACCTTATCACATTAATCTTTGGTTATGTATCATGTTGCAAGTTGCCACACTTCATTTCTACATCTAGATATAGAGAGGTCCAATATTATTCGAGGACAGACAATAGACAAGAAACAAGAAGATGGAGGAAAACAAAGGAAGAGATTACACTATCTAGATCTTAAGATCTAGTTTGTAATTCAAAAGCTGAAGTCTAGAATGTAATCAAGCTCTTGAAACTGTTGAGTTAATAAGGTTAGATTTGATATGTTTTGGATGTTATTCTTTATACTTGACATTAGTTGGTAATAGAGGACATCAGCAAAGTGAGTATTCTTCAACAAGAGAGTGTTGAGTGTAAAATTCCCGTGACTTGAATTGGTTGCAGACAAAACACCAAACAATTGAGGCATTTCAATTCACATCAAATTTGAAGATGCCAACTAGAAGGATGGATAGAGGTTGAGGTGTACTTCATGATGCAGAAAGAATTGAGGAAATGTTCAATATGATAAAGAATGTCCAAATCCAATTGGATGCGGTAGAAGAGGATAGAATAAGAGGTATTGTGAACCATAAATTGGATGACAATGATGACGAACATAATGATTGAGTACTTAAAGATGTCATGGTTCATGATGAAGATAGAAAAGAAAAAATGTTTAAGGCTAATTCTGGACTTGGTAAGGAAAGTAGAATTGATTTGCCTAATTATTCAGATAATTTAGATCCTAAAGAATTGAGTGATCGGATTAATGATTTTGAGGAATATTTTGAACATGAGGAAATTACTAACCCTAAATGAGTGAAATGTGCAAAGACAAAATTGCAAGGTCATGTTACGATTTGGTGGAAGGAAACTTAGTTGGAAAGAAATAGGAAATGCAAGCTTAAGATTGAGAAAAGGGATTGGATGGTAAAGAAATTGAAATTCAAGATTATTCCTAAAAGTTATAAAATAGATATGCTAAAGAGGTTACAAAATTTGAAACTAAAAGATTTAAGTGTTAAGGACTATACCAAGGAGTATTATAAGTAGCCAATTAGAGTAGCTCATCAAAAAGATCATCAAAAAAAAGGCCAAATATATCAATGGTTTTAGGGGATCAATCCAACAAGAATTATCTTAACTATCCAATCTATTGATGAATCATATCAATTTTCCCCAAAGGCTAAAGGCATGTTGAACCGCAACTTCCAAACCAAACAAAATAAGAGAGGAAGAAGTGGCAAATTTTCCAAAAGCAAAAATCAAGGACGTGGAAGAGGAACTCATAATGATGATGTTGAAACTAAGGAGAGTGTAAAAAGTTACCACAGTGACAAATCTGATGATTACCAATGAGGTCAAGGTAGATATGAAACAAATGGCAGAAGGTCATTCAAAGGAATTGTTTGTTTTTAAGTGTAGAGATAATCATAGAACATTTATGTGTACTCAGCATCAAGGAGATTATGACAAAAGATCTAAGAGAACCACAAGTGGCACACATTGATAAAGAAGTTTCCTCTAATAATGAACAAGTATGTCGAGAAAAGGTGAGTCATTGTTGCTGAAAAGAAACCTATGTAATACTTCTAGAGATTTGAGTAAGCCAATGCAAAGAAAAAGCCTTTAAAACTGTATGTAAATATGGAGGTTACAAAGTGATTATTAATGCACTGATACCTTGATTGCAAGTGAAATGGTGGAGAAATCGAGTTTGAAAAGACTAGAACATCCTAATCCTTATAGAGTATCTTGGTTACAAAAGGATCATAGAACTCTGGTTAGTGAACAATGTCTTGTGAAATTTATAATTGGAAGTGGAACTGAAACATAGAAAAAGGGATCCCAGGTCCTAAGTGCAAAGAACCTAGGATGCAAGGGGCTTTTTTCCAAATTACATTAAGATGTAGATCAACAAGGTGATTAAATTGACTCACAACCATGAAAGTGAGCCAATCTAATTGAAGATGGGAATGGGTTGGAAATGATTTGTTATGATTAGCCTAATTAAATTATATGACTTAATATGTAAAATGCAAGATCCCAACAACTGACAAACAGAAACAATAATTTGCAGGTGGATTTGGGGAGTGCAGAGTGATATGTACCAACCTAGAAAAGCTTGTTTCAGCCACTATAAGAGGGCATAGTCGCCAAGGGGCGTATAAGTCCCTAATGGGGGGTCCTGCTCAACTTTTGGGGCCTTTGGTGGCAGATCTAAGACTCTTGTTTTTGCTTGCAAAGTTGTCGGAATGTTGTCAGATAACTTTGTAGGTGAGTTTTTGTGGGTTGAAAGATATAGGGTTTCAAATGCAACAATGGACAATTTGTCTTCACACTTCCTTCAATCCTCTTCATCCTAAGATTTGCACATTCACAAAGAGAGGAAATGTTGGGCCACTTTAGGGGCTTGCTTGAATCAAACCCCATGTTAGTGTTTCCACTTCCACAATGGCAATGTTGATAATAAATGGATAATTGAAAGAAAAGAATGATGAAATCAAAAAGTGTTGCAACTCACTACCCTTCAATGGCTTCCTTGAAGGACTGAATTCATGCACATCACCTCAAGGTTTTGGATCTTTCTTGTTTGATTTACTTGAATGCTTTAGAGACCTACAAAAGGGGTTAGCCTTCACAAAACCATGATGACATGAACACATAAACTCACATACATTTTGACATGATGCTTGGATCTTGAATTGTTGCAATAAAACTTTGAAATGCTGCTCTTGACTTGCTCGAGTACTCTTAATGTTCATCTTTTGCTAGATTAGTCTCAAATGATGCAATAACTAGGTATTTATACGCTATGTGATGAACCGTGCTCACTGCTGATTTGATTTCACTTCGTTTAAAGGACTGATTTTTGGTTTGTAATCTGTTGTCTCTTGTTCTTTCGTGTTTTTGTGGTTTGATGCCAATGATACTCATGAATTTAACAAGCATGTGCATATAATGGGAACACAAGATATACTAAACTAATATGACAACTCAAATAATGACTTGATTTAATTGCCAAGACACTTTCTTCATACATAATAGATTGCATCCAAAATATAACTTTCATTAGGTTTCAACGGATACATCAAATAACATAGATTTTAACTTACAGCCAAAATCACTGTGAATAGTGATTTGCTACAGTACCCGCGCCCATGAAATTGCTCATACAAATTAAATGACAAACTTCCCCTACTGATTTCTTGATGAAAAAGCTTCTAAATAAGAGGGCGCCCCTTTTAGGAAAGGAAGCAGCAACAAAATGAAGGTGTTTTTCTTACTAGAAGATGTAGAAACCCTCACATGATGGTAGCTGGCTGTCCCAAAATGTTCATAAATTCGTAGTAACACCTTCAAGATGACGAATGAAGACTTTAACAGCAACTTCCCTTCCAGTAGATGTCTTCAAACACTTGCAATCAACACAATATGGCTCCAAATGCAGCAATAAGAAAATAACCAGCACTTTTGGGTGGTCTTTCACACCTTCAAGATGCCAAATCCTAACTACAAGCCCCAAACCAGGCTTACCCACTGCTAAAATTGAGAAACCCTAGTTTCTCTCTTCCACAAACTCCACACTTCAAACTTCATTCAACAAAATATATCCAAGCATGAAGAGGTTTGAACTTCTCAAGCTCCTTTTATAATTTTAACTTGAAAAACACTATTCATTAAAAAGTTACTATTCACTTAAGTTGTTACTTTTTCCACTTTAGTGATGAATAGTAATAGCAAAATAGAATTCAACCCCTTGAACTAATAGGCACATGGCCCCCAAAGTCTGGAAAGGTGAAACGATGATGAAGATCAATATTTCAAGCTCCCGTAACACGCCAAACGCACAATTCCACCATGTCACCAAACTCCAGATACCAAATAAGCAAATTTTCGACCAGGTGCCTGGACAGGTGACCCTCTATCCAGAACCACTAGCCTACGAGGATCGACATAATAGGCTAATCCCATGACTCTGATGCTCGCGAAATAATGGGGACATTACACACTATTATTCTAATTTCTCGAAAGTTAGATCCTGAAAGCAGACACTTGAAATTTGAACTTTGAATGTTAAAATGTCGCCAACAACATGCCCAAAAATGGGTCCTGGCTGAGAAGGGGGGCCCATACACCTAAGGGAGTATGGGTCTTGGCCCAAACTTCCAGGACATTAAGTGTTGGGGGTAACACATGAACTGGGTGCATTTATTCAATGCTTCTAATTTATTGAAAAGTGGTACAAATGGGTTCCGGAATACATAATTTTAGGACATTAGGGGGTCAATTAGGCTCAATAATTTAGGGGGGAGCGAGGTGGGGTGGGGAGGGGGGGCGGGAGAGAACATAGTGTAAAATTGTTATGGGTGACAATTTTCTATGCTATAGAAACATATGAAGATGAAGTTTTATGCTATATTATGCCAATGGATGTTTGTCATATTTTGTTGGGTAGATCATGGCAATTTAAAAAAAGGCTATATATGATGGAATAGAAAATACTTACAAGCTAACAAAGGATGGAGTGAAACATGTACTCTTTACCATTGAAAGAGGATGGTGAATGAACTAATGATATTGCAAGAATAATTTGGGAAAATATTTGTGCATCCTAAAGATTTCTATGTTGTTGATATAGTGATATTATTTATGACAATTTCCCTAAAGAATCACCACCAATAAGAAATATAAGTCAACATATGTATTAGATTCCATGAGCAAGGTATTTGAATGACATTATGGATTTAACTTTAATATTGAAATCAAAGGTGAGTCCATCTAGAGAGGCTTTGGCTCTGCGTTGGGAGGTGAATTAAGATGCTTCCAGGTCAAAAGGGCACAAGGTGTAAGGATTAGGGCCAGAGCCAACTGGGTCAAAGATGGGGATAGGGGTTCTAAATATTTCTTCAATCTACTAAGGAAAACAAGGCACTGGAAAATATTTGACCAATCGAAAACAATGGAGATTGACTTCATGAGATGGAGGAAATTGTAAAGGTTTTTAAAGACTTTTATAAAAGATTGTTTTCGGCTGAAGATAAAACAAATGTTTGTAATCAAGCACAAGAGCTCTGTAAAAAAATTGTGCCAAAGAAAATCACATATGACATGGCTACTGAGCTTGAGAAAGATATTACAAAGGAAGAAATTCATAATACTATTTTATCCTTTCAAAAAGGGAAGTCTCCTAGAGCAGATGGACTACCTGTGGAATTTTACAAAGCTAATCTAGAATGGATTGTGGAAGATTTGCTAGAGGTCTACGAGGAAGCCATATAAGATGGTTTGCTAGGAGAGAACATTAATAGGGAATTCATAAAATTGCTGCTGAAAAATGGTGATAAAAGTAACATAAGAAATTGGAGACCTATAACTTTGTTAAATATGTCATATAAAATCTTGGCCAAATTGTTTGCTAGGAGGTTAACAGAGATACTTCCTTTGATAATCAATGGTACACGAGATGCGTCCCCTACCCTTTTGCCCTCCGTACCCATATTTGAGATGTTTTGAGGACAGGGGACGCCTTGGGGATGATTCCTAGGTGTCCCCAAAAAGTTTCCTATTTTTTGAAACGTCCTCGACATCCCGAGGATGGCAAGGGGATGACCCGCTGCCCCCGAAAAGATTAGGGGACGCTAACCGTCCATAGGACAGCCAGCCGTCCCCTTTTTTCCAACAAGTTTTTACCAAAAATAAACTCTAAAATTAAAAATGCTTATTTTTATATTGTTTCTAAGTGGACTCCACACCCTCCCAAGCCTAAAATGAAACATAAAACTTGCTTTCAAAGCCATTTGAGTTAATTTTTACATTTCAAAAAAAAAAATGCAGCTAAGAGGAAAGTGAGCAAGAGAAAAATTGGCAATGACTCAGACTCTGAGTCTGATTTTGATGCAATGTTGGCAGATGTTGAGTAGAGGCAGCCATCATACTTTCTATTACTATGGTTTGGACATTTGTGATTTTGTCATTTTGACATTTGTAGTGCAAACTTGTAGCCTTTGGGCATTTTATTTTTAAAATTTTATATCATATGCACATTGATTGTTTGATATGAATTATGGAAGCAATTAAGTAGTTGTAGTATTAATTTGTTCGACTCTATAATGTATTGTCAATATGATTGGTGATTACATTTGCAACTTTATCAATGTTCATTGTTATGATTATCATTACTCATATGAATATCTGAAAATTTCCTATATTTTTAAAATATATATATATATATAGTCGTCCACCTGTCCCCAAAAATCCCCTAAAAAATGTCGTCCCCGAAACAGATCCTGTCGTTTCGCCATCCCCCTGTACTGGAAACTTGGTGGAACATAGTTGAGAATAAATGACTCTCAAGTTGGATTTATCAAAAACAAGTATATACTAGAAAATTATATTTCATTACCAGTTGGGAAGCAATCGACTGGACTAATAGAAGTGGTCAAAAAATTGGAATGTTATTGTTAGACTTTGAAAAAGTTTCTGATAGAGTGGAGTGGTCTTTTGTTATGGTAATGTTAGAAGCTTTTGGTTTTCCCACAAAAATTTTACAATATGGTTAAAATCTTGTTTAAAGATGCTAATGTGTAATGTCCCCTTCTCAATGATGATCAATTCAATTGACCATTGGCCTATTTCGGAGACCCGTAGGCTACTCGAAGGGTGAAAATAAGGGTTTCCTATTTTTGAGGAGGTTGTTGCTTGAAGTTTGGTGATTGGATTGCGGATTCTTTCTGGGTTTTTAGAGACCTTTGCAGTGGTATAGCCTATATGGTGATCCGATCAACTTAATGAATTTACTATTTTTAGTAAATTCTATTTCTGGCAGTGGCCCTGAGGATTTCAATGCAGTTGGCTCTCTTTTTCAACCAATTCAGTTGGTAATTTGATTTTTGGCCTTTGGATGCATTTTCTAGAGAGATAAGTTAAGTTGATTTAAATAATGTTATATTTTAATGTTGACCCCTTGGCCTAGCTTCATCACTTTAAGTTGTTTTAAAAGGGGGACTTCAAGGGTGAATGCCTCATCAGAAGGTTATTAAATATTTCCAAGGCCAAAAATATGTGATGCTTAAGGGGGACGCCAACTTCAAGAAGCTTTATATTTTATTAAAAAATCAAATATTGCCTTGGGAAGAGAGGCGCCATTCTTGGAGGGGAAATGAAGTCAATTCAAAATTGAAAAAGGGCGCACATTCTAGAAGCTTCTGGAGATGCTTTGCTAAGTCTATAAAAGGAGGCCTTCTTCTCTTCATTTTATCATCTCATATCTTCAATAAAGTTATGTTGCCGAAATGGTGACAGAGTTGCTTCGAGGAAAGCATACCTCCTAGCTGGGCTCAGATTCTTGCTTGAAAGATAGCAACTAGTTGAGAGGTAGATTGTAGTTGAGTTGTCTTAGCATTGTACTTGAGTTCCTAGCATCTTAGTTCAGTTTCCTTGCATTCTAGTCATATTTTGGAGTTGCTGATTATCATAGCTGATTGTAAGTTTCATTCATAGAATCAAAAATAAAAATATCTCTGTTCTGGGTGTTTAACCAATCTGATTTCTTGCTAGGGGCGACCTTGAGTGCCAAGTTTCAGATTTTATTTTCAAGTGTTGGATTTTATGGAGCAAAATCGCCCCTTCTTGAGGGTCGTACCTTTCTAGTGGTGCTTGGAATTTCGTACAAAAATATATGATTCTTGGGGTCAGTTTTATGGTTCATTCTTGGGCGCCAATATCTTAGGAGCATTATGCATTTTATCTTATGTGTTTTGGGTGAGTTATGAGTGAGTTGTGTGCATTTTAGTGGATTCTAAGGTTGCTGGTTATGCATTTTAAGTTGCAGGTCTGTCAAAAATCAGATTATAAAGTTGGTCCATTGAGTGGAGTTTTGGGTCCAAGCATTCTTATCAAGCAAGGGAGAGTCTACTCTACTGTTGCAACATTATTTAGCTCTTAATCTTATGTTCTTGGCAGGCACTCTCTATTTCATTGTAAGCTGAACAGTAGTACTGTCAGCATTCCCCATTTATCTCCTTCTTGCTTATTGTATTTCCCGCTAAATAAGTGGAAGAGGTTGGCTTGCCGCCTATTTAATTTCAGTAAGTAGGATTAGGGACCCTTTGACCATAT
The DNA here is from genome assembly GCA_007258455.2 of Sequoia sempervirens. Taxonomy (NCBI): domain Eukaryota; kingdom Viridiplantae; phylum Streptophyta; class Pinopsida; order Cupressales; family Cupressaceae; genus Sequoia; species Sequoia sempervirens. Next base: position 12,749 of record VDFB02355909.1, on the reverse strand, counting down.
GCTCGCCACCTCTCGGCGCCATCTTGGTTAGAGTTACTTTCAGCTTTGCACTCATGAGATCCTCTGACCATATGCTCGTCTATCCTAGATGCATTCTTGGTTAGAGTTCCTTTCCAGTTTTGCATTGCATCAGATCCTCTGACCATATGCTCACACTTTGCCCAACATCAGGATCCTGGTGTACATCCTTGGTTAGAGTTGCTTTCCACATCATTTTGGTTTTAGTGCTAACCTTAACGGGTGTGTGTTGCATTGCCTATTGTAATAAAAAAAAAAAAAAATTGGTCCGGTTCTTTACATAATGCCAAGGTTGTTGTCAATGGAACTGTCTCAGATCCTTTTCCTCTGGGTAGATCAATAAGACAACGATGTCCTCTAGCCCCTACTTTATTTGTTATTGCCTCAAAGGCTTTGCACTATATGCTGAGATCAAATCTAATAGGGTCTTGTGTTCAAGGGATCACTTTGCTTGATAATGCTATGCTACTAAACATTAAGTTTGCAGACGATACTAACTTATTTCCAATTTTAGAGGAAGAGAATATGTCAAACTTAGTAGACAAATTAAAAACCTTTCATAATGCTTCAAAAGCAAATATATATATATATATATATATCAAAATCAATTCTAATTGGGTGGACTAAGACCCCTTTGAGGTGGATCTCCAAATTCAAGTGGAGCTGAGAAGGACCAAACAAGATTGTCAGATACTTGGGAATTCCCTTCTTTGTAGGACCCTCATTGAAAGAAATGTAGAATTGGATGTTTGAAAAAATTAACAAGCTAAAAAACTGGAACAATAATTACTTATATTTGGCTGGTAGGGTTCAAGTCTATCAGAAAATACTGTCCTCATACTCTACTTACTATGCCTTAGTGTGGTTCTTTGCAAGTTACCAAGTAAATAAGGTTTAGAAATTAATTAGGAAGTTCCTTTGGTCAAATGGGAAAGGTAAGGATAAAAAGCATGCAGTCAAATGGGACTGGTGTTGTTTGGAAAAGGATAAAGGGGGTTTAAGTCTGAAAGACCTGAAATGGCAAGGCATAGCTCTTGCCTCTAAATGGATTTTGAAAGCTCTGGAAGGAAATGAACCTTGGAAAGTACTAATTAGAAGAAACATACTTGAACCTGTGCCACAAAATGTCAAACAGTGGAAAAACTTGGATCATCATGATATTCTTTTTGGCAATTTTAGAGTTAAACCTTTTGGGTCAAATGTCTTTGCTAGTATATGGAAAGCCTGGGAGTCTGCAAGAGTCCTAATCAAGAACTATAAAGCAATTGATATGGAAAATATGACACGTTATAGCTACAGGTCTGTATGGTGGAATCTTATGCATAATGGTAAACCTCTTTCTCTACAAAAAATGGAACTCTTTGGGAATCTTTTAATTGGATGATGTCTTAGACAATAATGAATTAATATCTTGGGCTCAACTGAAAAAGAATTACAATCTCAATCACTGTAACAAGAGAACATACTTTTTTGGCAATTTTAGAGTTAAACCTTTTGGGTTGAATGTCTTTGCTAGTATATGGAAAGCTTCGGAGTCTGCTAGAGTCCTAATCAAGAACTATAAAGGAATTGATATGGAAAATATGACATGTTATAGCTACAGGTCTGTATGGTGGAATCTTATGCATAATGGTAAACCTCTTGCTTTGCAAAAAAATGGAACTCTTTGCGAATCTCTTCATTGGATGATGTCTTAGACAATAATGAATTAATATCTTGGGCTCAACTGAAAAAGAATTACAATCTCAATGATAGTAACAAGAGAACATACTCTGTCTCATTGAAAAGCTAGAAAAATATGTGACTCAATGGGTATTAACTATTATATCAAAGCCTAATGGATATAATAATTGAAAAGTGCATAGGAAATACTGAGGGGGGCGAGCCGGGGTGGGGGGTTGGGGGGGGCGAGCCGGGGTGGGGGTGAATCAGTATTGCAGAACTTTTAAAAACTTTAAACCAGATTATTCATGTAAATCAGAAATCAGAATTAGCACATTAGAGCAACATAAACACCATGAAAAGATGAACATCAGGATTACGTGGAAAACCCTTTCGGGTAAAAAACCACGGCTAAATATTGCTTTTATTTATCTCCAAAGGGCACCAACCCGGATTACATAGGTGAGCACCAACCGACCGAGAGCACCAACTCTCTTCTAAAGCACCAACTCCAGACTTCAACTCTTTGATACAAAACACTGAGACACTGATTTGAATTGTTGCCTACACTTGAACAGTGAGGCTCAAACTTGAATGAATGTTGTCCAAAGCTCAGTCTTAACTTCTCAATACAAAACACCTTCTACCATATAAACTTCTGATACAAAGGCTGATTAATGCTTCAAATCAAAGACATAAACACTCAGCACACAGCATGACCATTTGAGAAATCAAAAACCATCTTCCAGCCAACACCATGCACAAGATAAATCTCATAAAATCTCCAATATCAAGGTAGCAGCTATGACTGCTTTAAAAGAAACTCTAATATTATGCAAAGCCACACACACCCATAAACTCACCTGCTGACCAAGATAAGATATACTGCGGTAGCACTCCAAAATACATAGCAGAATGCAAACTTCAAGACTTCCTCATGCCATACAAAACCAAACTCAAATCTCACACAGCATACCCAAATAATGAAAGTGATGGCAATGTTAAGATGAGGCACCAAACATACAATAATCTCACAGCATCAATAAAGAGAGAACTCCCATGAATCACCAAAAAAAAACTTCATCGACGGCAGCCTCCACACACTATATTTCTGAGTAGCGAACTTGAAATTAAGAAAGAACACTCAGATGAGACACATCACCCAAACCTTTTGTTTTTCACAATAACAAATACATCCTTTGCTAATTTGAATCATGACGATAAGGATGAAAATGATGAAAGAAGATCACACCATACAGCATATAATGAGCCACCTGATACCACCAGTCAGCAGAGACTAAAATCTTCAGAAACTATCATTTAAGGTAAGCACAGCTTCACCAAAAATACACGGCTCCACACAGCTAACTATTGACCAGCGTTATGTCATTCATACACCCGCACTCAACTTCAGCACACCTCCATATTTCAATGGATTTCATTTCTTAAAAATTATACTCAGAAGTTCAAGATAACACTCTCATCACACAACATTGGGATAAAAAAATAGATATCCGCTGCCTTAAATCAACACTCTATACACAGCATCAAGAAAAATAAGAAGAGTCGATAATAATATAATGACATCTTATCTAGACACTTCAAATCCTAAACATAGAAAAAACCGACGCATGGAGAATAAATATGATGAGCAAATCTTTTAGCCGCGTTTGGAAGAACTGACAACCACGATTTAAATTTAGTGACTATGCTTCTTTATTAAATTCAGTATCGAATCAATGATTTAGTTTTTAAAACACCTAAAGAGTAATATTCGATATATATGAAACAATTACTTTTAAAATGCTCTGAATCCCAACAGAGTTGTCAGATATAGAGTCGCCTAGGAATGATAAAAATGCCTTGCCAGAAAGAGCCGACGCCAAGAATAAAGTCTTCAGAAACCACACTCTCATTTTTTGAAGGCGTTGCAGTCAAAGAAAGACTCGTTAGAAATTAAGAAAGCCGTCAAAATACATCATTATTTTCACCTGTAACTAATCGCTGCAAACAATATATTTTGAAACCAACGCCTTCATTTTGCACTTCACATCTCCAGCTCATGTCACTGCCAAGCATTATGCAGCTTCAAAATTCATTGAGATACAACCTATCGCATATTCTCCTGTAGCCGCTTCAAATGAATGAAGATAATGCCGATACAAAAATGAAAGAGCCACCCTCAACAAGAAGACAGAAATAATTATTATTCAAACAAGTCTGAATCATCTTTAAAAGACACAACTCCAACAACCTCAATAAATCCATGCACTATGAGACCATGTACCTAAGTAGAATTATCGGGCCACCACTTCATAAGAATGCTCAACCATTTAATTAGTCGACCCTTAGACCTTTTAATGCTAAGATGGAAAATTAGACTTTTCAACATATTGACACAAAATAGCTAACTTGGCATAAGACTTGTTGACCAGAAGACAAGTAAGCTGCTGATGTAGACAACCAGGCAGTTGAAGCACACAATCAAGAAGGTGAAGCAGACAAGCACGTGGCTCAACCAAACAACAAGCAGCTCAACCTTGACATCAATGGCAAAACATTCCAACAATAATCTCATGTGTGTGGATGATACTACCCTTCTAAAGAAAAAACCTCTCAATCTTTATAAGTTGTTATACGAACCCCAGGATATTTTAGGTCATGTTAACAAGACTTGGGGATTGAATTCAAGGTACAGTGAATGGTCTGGTATTATCAAAAAATGTTGGTCTAGCATGATTGAACCTAAAAAATGTTGTTTTAAATGGTTATTGCTTATTGGTAAGCTTGTGAAGACCTATCTGTAGTGTCTGTAGTTGCCCTAAAGACCTCAACCATATTTTCTTTAATTGTAAATTTGCTTTCAAAGTTTAGTGTAGGGCTTGTCTTTTGATGATGTGATATCTCATTTGAGGCATATTGTGATGCAAGATCATGAACTACCTATAGTAAAGAGAGGAGACAACCCAACGAAGATTTAAGACAAGGGGTAAGTAAACTGACCACTCCCAACTTTGATGGATTCGGGAAGGTCATGGCATGTTCATGGATCCACAAGATGGACAGCTATCTCTCACTTAGTCCTATCACAGAGGATGATGCTATTAAAGTCGCCATATGATTATCATTAATATACACAGCAACGATTGAAGAAAACAAAAGGAAGTGATCACGCTAATAACAAGTTTGATAAAGGATTAACATATAAATCGTAGGAGTAAAGAGATTGACTAGTGTTATTAGTTGAAATTAAATAAAGATTAATATTGAAGGGCAGCGACTTATGAGAAAGGTTGTGTCCATTCCTGAAAGGGCAGCAACTTCCCAAGAGTCGTCCCTCTTCATGAAGGCATTAAGATATAAAATGGGGAAGACCACAATGAGGGGAAGAGCATCCAGGAATCATATTCAAAAGGAACATCAATCCTCATAAGAGGGAAAACAACATCCAGCAATAAAAATAGATAGATTGAACCAAGGAGTAGAAATACTTATCCAAAAAGAGCAGCAATCAGCATCCCAAGAAGGAAGCAATATTAAAGTTAGATATGTCTAAATCACAACAGCAGTCTGAAGATACATATATAATCTGCAATAATTCTATTTTCTACAAGAATAGTGGTATGAATAATAGAATCAATAATTATGGCGTGATAATGTGAAATGCATATTCTAAATCATTAATCTATCTATAACTCGGCAAGCAATCATATGGAGAAGAAGAGGAAATGCAAGGAAGGGGAGCAAATATGAGATCACCTTCTAAGTAGACCACCCCATGTTGGATGCCCAATGTGCTTGCCACTTGGGGCCAAGAGGGTGAGTGTCCAGTCTTGGGCTTAGATAGGAGGATTTCCAAGCACCCTATTGTGATTTCCTTTCCAACCTCTATGATGGTTGATTGTTGGAGAAATCACAAGTCATAAGAGGATGAATAAGAAGATATTCAAGGGAGGGCAAATACAAGCACCCCACTAGGTAGACCACCCCATGCTGGATGTCCAACGTGCCTGTCACTTGGGGGCCAAGAGGGTGAGTGTCCGCTCTTGGGCTTAGTGTGGGGTTTGCTTTGGGCCAACCTATCATGCTCCCTCATTCATACTATGGTGATTGAATACTAAAAATAAGTATAGATGTAACATGGCTTATCTAATGAGTTATGATGATTTTACCTATTTGTACTCATATGTGCCATTATTAACCCTAATAGAAATAATTGGCTTTTATAATATATATATATGCAATATTGCCTGATATGATTGCAGGACCTAAATCAGGATTTATCTTGTTAAAAGGCATTTAATTGGTAAGTTATATCTCTAGCTATCTTACAATTCTTATTTTAACGAAATTTGTGATTCTAGGGCAAATTTTAGGGTAATTCCCAAATAGGGGACATTACATCTTTAATTGTAAATTTGCTTTAAAAGTTTGGTCGGTTTTTATGAGAAATATTTTGGGATGGGATTGCAAAAATAACATCTCTTCATTTGAAATTCTATGGTTTTGTCAAAGGTCTTAGTTCGAAGGTAAATAGGTTTTGGAATGTTTTATCTACTAAAATTTTATGGTTCATATGGAAAAAAAAAAGAGCGAAACCAGGGAAAGAGGAGGATCCTTATTGAGTCTTGCAATACACTCATTTTTCTGCTTGTTGTTGAACAGGGTACTTTTACACTGAAGATACCAAAATATAGAATTTTGATGAGCCTAGATGAAGGTGCTACAAGCATCTATAAGGAGTACATCCAAGATGTTGATTTTTGGCCTCAAGACCTGAGAAAAGTGGATGAAAAAATCAAAGGGGAATATAAAGATTTCCAAAACACATTCCAAATTGCATCAATATGAGATCAAGCGAGACAATGCAATCAAGGACTTAGAAGATATAGCTAAGAATTTTGGTAATAGTGACTGGAAGCAAATTTCCTCGCCTATTGGGGCATTCCCAAGATTTGACTCTTATAAACTCAGTAAGAATTACAACAGCAGAAAGGAGCAGAACCGTGGTAAAAAGGAGTGAGCAAAGCTAATCTTTTTGGCTATTATGATATAATATGTAAGACTTGTATCTAATATTGCTCTTTTTTGTACCCCTTGGGGCAGGGGGATAGTGACTGCAGCCTATATGCTAATGATGTAACCAGACTTATTCTATTTTAGTAATCGAATATCAATTTAAAACAAAAGACATTATGAATTCTATTGTTTGTTGGTAAATCCAATTCATAAGCTACTTCACTTATCCATCGTATAACCTTATAAGGTCCATAGAATCATGGTTTGAGTTTCTTTGCAACACTTACTTTGAGGGACAATTGTTTATAAGGTTGTAACCTTAGGAAAACCAAGTCTCCTGCTTCAAATGTTTTCTCTGATCTATGGCGATCAGCATTCATTTTTTGCTGATTCTGAGCATGTTGTAAGTTTTCTTTGAGTTTTTTAAAAATATCCACACTTTGTTGTACCAAGTCTCGAGCTCCAAATGATACCTCATAACCATATAGTGCGTTAAAGGGAGTCATTCCTATTGACATATGATGGGTAGAATTATAGCAATATTCTCCAAGATGTAACCATTTGACCCATGTTGTTTGTTGCTTTGTGACATAATTTTGTAAATACCCTTCAAGCACTTATTTACGATCTCCATTTGCCCATCTGTTTGGGAGTGGTAGGTAGTGCTTGGAATCAGTTTTGTTCAAGCCAACTTAAAGAGTTCTCGCTAAAATAAACTAATGAATTTACTACCTCCGTCACTTATGATGTTTCTAGGTAGTCCATATAGTTTAAATATTTCTAAAGAAGAGGTCAGCTACTTATGGAGCTCTATATTTGAAACATATGGCATGAAAATGGGCATACTTAGTCAATCTGTCTACTACCACAAATACACAATTCTTTCCTTCAAGTTACGGAAGCCTTGTGATGAAACCAATTGAAATATTCTCCCATTTTTGGCTCGGAATTGGCAAGAGTTACAACAAACTGGCTGGAAATGTTTGCTCTATCTTATTCTTTTGGCAAACCATACATTCTCTTATATGCTTTAAAACATCCCCTATGAGGCCTTTCCAAGAGAATCTTTCCCTCACTTGTTTATATGTTTTATAATATCCTTGATGACCAGCCAAGGGGGTATCATGATATGCCCTTAAAATCCTTTCTTTCATTTTCGATTCTAGGACGAGATATATTCAATCTTTGTAGAGAATGAGCTCCTCTACTACCTTATACTTATCATCTTGTAGCTTACCTTCCAATATATCATTAGCCAATGCATCTTTGGCATATTCTACGAGTATAGAATTTTTCCAATCAGCAGCAATATCCATCATAGAGCATAAGTGAGGTCTTCATGATAAGGCATCAACCACCACATTATCTTTCCCATTCATGTACTCAATTTTAAAATCCATAGGCTTGTAACTTGCTAATCCACTTCTATTGTCTATCATTTAAATCCTTTTGATTCAAAAAGAACCTTACATTATTATGGTTGGTCTTAACAATAAATTTCCCACAAACTAGGTATTGTCTAAACTTGGCTAATGCATGCATAATAGCTGGCATCTCTTTGTTGTAAATAGAATAGTTCTTTTCTACTTCCTTGAGCTTGCGAATCTCAAAGGCTATTAGATGTTTATTTTGCATTAACACAGCTCCAATACCTTTTCCTAAAGCGTCACATTCTAATTCAAATGGAACAGGGAAATCTAGAATGGCTAATACCAAGCAAGAACTCATTATCACTTTAAGCTTGCCAAAAGCTCTTTGTGCCTCCTCACTCCATGACAAAGCACCTTTCTTCATTAAATTTGTTAATGGGGCAGCTAGCCTTGAAAATCCTTTGACAAACCTTTTGTAATAACTAGGCAATCCTACAAATCCCCTTAAATGTGTTAAAGTCTTAGATTGAGGTCAATCTACTATTGACTTGATTTTCTCTTCATCTACACTAACTTGTTGGGCACTAATCTTATGCCCCAAATAGAAGATTTCAGCCATCCCAAATTCACATTTGGATGCTTTAGCAAATAGTGATTGTTGTTCAAGTATTCCCAAAACCTCATTAATATGTCTTAAATGATCTTCCCAAGTTTTACTATAAATCAATACATCGTCAAAGAAAACCAAAAGAAATTTCCTTAATTGTTTACTAAATATTTGGTTCATGCAAGATTGGAATGTAGTCAGAGTATTACTCAGTCCAAATGGTAAGACTAGGAATTCAAAATGTCCAAAATGACACCTAAAGCAATTTTGTGAACATCCTCTCTCCTCATCCTTATGTGGTGGTATCCATAACGCAAATCAATCTTAGAGAAATATATTGCACCGTGGAGTTCGTCAATTAATGCATCAAGCCTAGGGATGGGATAGTGATTTTTGATAGGTTTTTTATTGAGTGCCCTATAATCCACACATCCTCACAGTTCCATCTTTCTTTTTTACCAATACCACGAAAGAAGCAAAAGGGCTAGAGTCAAGTTGTATATGCCCCATATCAAACAATTTCTTAATTGTTTTCTCAATCTCTTCCTTATATCTCTTTGGGTGGTGATAAGGCGTGGTAATAACTAGTTTTGCTCCCTCTTCTAGTTTGATGGTGTGCTCAAAACCCCTCTTAAGAGGCAATCCTAAGGGAATATTGCTGAAAACCATGCTATGCTTGTCTAGAATAGATTGAATATCAATATGAGTGGTGTTCCCTTCTTTGGGATAAAGTCTATCGGTGATCTTACACTATGCTTCCCATTCTACTTGCCCATGTCTAAATGCTCTCTCCATCCTTTTGGCTGTAACAACACTCAGAGATCCATCTAATAGTCCTTGTAGAATCACCTCCTTGCCAGTATGTTGGAAACATAGCTCCATCTTCTAGAAATATTGATAGTATCTACCTAGAGAATGTAACCATTGAATGCCCAAAAGCACATCTGCATCGCCCATACCTACCACATAGAAATCTTCACTTATTTGGTGTCTTCCCAAAGTGATGTCAAGTTGCTAAATCCTTCATGTAGGTAGTGAATCCATCAGCCATAACTACCTTGAAACCCTCAAAGTTTTCAGCCTTTAATTTCATCCTCATCACTAAACCCTCATTAATGAACTTTTGAGTAGCATCGTTGTCAATTAGGATAGTCACCTTATGACTAACACCATGAATTCAAAAAGGGTGATACTTGGGTTCCCCTGAAAGCGTTGCCCAATGTCCCTCTTGTAAACTTTACTTCTTGTTTCTCTAGTTTGTCTTCTTCCATTACATATTCAGGTTCGGATTTTTCCTCCTTAGACTCATCCATCATTGCTTCTATGTGATGCACTTGTGCTTTCCCTGAACATCTATGACCCGGCCCTCATGGTTCCCTACAATTAAAGCACAATTTCTTCCTTTGGAGCTCATCCTTAATGACTTCTTCTTGGCTTGCCTTTGGAGGTAATAACTTAAGTTGTGAAAGTGGTTTCCTAAGTTGCTCAAGTGGTGGATTCTTGGAGTAGGACTTGCTCTTATTCGTAGAAACATCCAACCTCAAAGCTTTTTGAATTGCATCTTATAGAGATGTAGGGTCAAGAGCACTCACCAAGCCCCAGAGTGACTCCATCAAACCCTCAATGAACAAGTAAGTGAATCTTTCCTTAGTAACATCCACCACCATGACTGAAACTCTCTAAAATTTTGCCACATAATCCTCTATTGATTCTTGCTGCCTCAATCATGTTAATTCTTTGAAATGCCTCTCTGAATGCTTTTGATGAAATCTATATATAAGTCTTTGTGTAAATTTGGCATTTGTCACAATACGTTAATGTCCTTGTGTGACAATTCCATGATGCCACCACTCATGTGCAATCCCATCCAAATGAAGAATAGCAAACTTAATGGCTTCCTCTTCTATCATGGGACTAAGTGAGCGATATGTGTCCAATTTTTGGACCCAAACTCTCGTTGCGACTCTTCTTGAACCATCAAATGTGGGAAGTGACATCTTGCTTAATCTTTGTTGATCTCTATTGCCTTGCAGCATGGTTTGTCTACCCTAGATCCATTCCTAGCATTGCAGAATCGTATGAAAGGAATATCACGTCTAACATCGTGATCAATCCCTGAATATTCATCTATGCAGGCCTCAAATGCTTCTTGATTTGACTCTTCTTCTTGGGGTGGTTTTGTTCTAGGCAGAAATGTGAGTTGAGTAGGACATAGAGTTGATCCACTTCTATTGTTATTTATGGTTTCTCTATTCCAATTAGTGTCACTACCTTCTATCCCATTGTTTTGTGTGAGTTCGTGAGAATTATTCATGTTTTGCATCATTTTGATAAGTAATTGGTTGGTTTCCTCATGTTGTTTCATCATTTGTTCATGTATCTCAGCCATTTGTTCCACAAACACTTTCCACTCATCCTGATCGGCCATCTTGGTATTACCACTAATTTGCTTGTTTTCCTTTTGTAGTGTTGCCTCTATTTTTTTCTCTTTCCATAGCCCTTTGGCTCCACTGTATTAACTAGATTAAGACCCTTAGGCTGGCAAGATTGCTATGCTCTACTACCAATTGTAATGTCCCTTTCTAGAATATTTCCTATTTTTTTGCCTCTAAACAATATTTCTAACTCAAAAATGATAATTGTGTTTATATTTACAAACATAACTTAATCAAAAATTATGAATTTGATTATAATATTGAGATTTATCACTTTGACATAATTCTGAAAATAGACTTTATAAGTCATGAGATTTTTTAATATTCAGGGCAAACTTTATATTATATTAGGTTCCCTTTGATTTTCTTACTTCAAAGACTTTATTTTAATAAACTCCCCCTCACATAAAATTATTTGGATCTTTATCGTGGTGTTAAAATCATGCAGGCCACCATCTTTACTTCAATATTTAAACTCAATGACAAAATTTTCAATAATTTTATTTGCATCCCCTCTTTCTAAAGTTCTGTTTTAAAACATGAGTTCTTGATTTTTTCACTTGCACCTTAGCCCACAAGAACACTTAGCTCATTTTTTAATATTTATTTTGTAATAACCACCCTAGAAAAAAAAAATCAAAATTTTGTTGATGAGAGACAACAATATAAACTTGCAAATAAAGATACACTGATATCATAAAGTTCTGATATAAATAATCAGCATCATATAACCTTTGTTACAAAAGTGTCTAAGAAGAAATCACTTACTAGGAGGAGCCAATACATTAAATGAACAAATGGCAAGATGCCCACATGTATAAAACCAACACCCACATAGAAATAACAATGAAATACCTCATATTGGTGACTGAAAGGGCTAATTGCTGGTCTGCAGATGAGCTAAAAGCATGTTGTTATAGTCTGGCAGTGAACAACAACTCAGAAACTTCACCAAAGAGGCTCAAGATGAACTTGCAGGTTTGAAAGATGAGGAACAGCAGTTACAACATTAGCGCCCCAGAATAGACAGTCCCTTAAACAGCAAGATAACAACACAGTTCAGTACAAAATTGCTGGAAGGATCTTCAAACAGTGTCAACACCTCAAAACAGCAAGAGATATGACTGGAGTTAACTGTTACAGCTCTGTAAAGACAGAGAAATCACTCAGAATATCACTTTCAACATCATCCCAATTCACTAACCAATAACAGGGATCAATACCAACAACTTCATGCCCAATAGACATCAACCAACACATCCAAATCATTCATTAAAGCACCTGCAGGTATGTAAATCTGTAACCAGCAGCCCTAAATAGTAGATGCAAGGTTGTACAGCCCTGTAAATCATGCAACAACCTTCTTTTTCCAGTGCCCAAACATTAGAACCCTCATTAGCAAGTCAAGGCAACTCTGTATAGGGTAAATATGCCTCAAAAAAAAGGTGACTTGGACCCAACATCGCACACCCTTCCCTGCAACTTGCTGGTACAATCTTCAAAGTGGAGCCCAAAATTTGAACGGCCCAGCACTGAAAAGGCACTAACAGGTCTGCAACAACAAAATGATTTATTTCTCAACACTTAGAGGCCACTTGGCAAGGGGTATGACCAACAAATGTCTGCAATAGTACAGCG
>VDFB02355907.1:0-74925 GCA_007258455.2 Sequoia sempervirens | reverse complement strand
GGTGGGAGAGTCACCTAGGAGTTCTTGAGAACAAGGACTCAGAGCATGGGACAATGAGTGTTCCACCCAACCCTACCCTATTAGATTGGTATCAAAGCAGGTTAAAGATTTGGGATAGAATCTTGCATGTCAGACCTTGAATCCTGTGGGTCTATAATCATGGTGACAAATGCTGAGTTGGCAAAGAAGGTTGAAGACCAAGAAGAAGATAATAGGAGACTAAGGGAAAGACTGGCACAACTTGAAGAGACATTGAGTAATGTGCTAAACAAGACCGATGAGGACGGTAATAGGGTACCAAAGAAGGAAGAGGTTGCAAAGGAAGACAAGATCCCTGAACCTGACCCTGTTCTACAAGAGGAGCCTTTCTTAAAGGCATTGAAAGCTTTGAGTGGGAAAGCACTTGAAGGCATACCATTGTTTAGTGGGAAGTTGGAAGCCAATCTGGTCATAGATTGGATAGAAGGCATGGAGAACCATTCTGAGTGTGATGGAGTCACTGAAGCATAGAAAGTGAAGGTGGCCAAATCAAAATTGAGAGGATCTACCTTGACATGGTGGAAATTCATACAAACAGAGAGGGAAAAAGAAGGTAAGAGACCAATTTCAACTTGGAAGGGTATGGTTGCAAAGGTGAAAGAAGCATACATACCAGATGATTATGAAATTCAGTTACACAAGAAGAGACAAAGCTTGAGGTAGAGAGACCAAGGTGTGAACACTTACACTAAGGAGTTTCAAAAACTTTGTATGAGATCCAATGTCTCAGAAGATGAAAGTCTCAAAGTGGCTAGATATCTTAATGGCTTGAAGTGGAACATCCAAGAAGAGATGACTCTTCTAAGTCTAAAGACAGTACACCAATGATACCAATTGGCCATCAAGATTGAGGAATGAAGCAAGAGAAAACAAGATCGGGTTTCTAAAGGCAGAGGCAAAGGCAGAGATCAAAGAGATCAAAGAGGGCATAGAGATGGCTACCAAGGTAGAGGAAATGAGCAAAGGAACCAAGGTGAATCCAAACCCACAGAGAATGGAGGTGAAACATCTTCTAGAGGATGATATGGTAGAGGTAGAGGTTCTCAAGGAGGATCAAATAGAGGAAGAGGAGTAGGCAGGAGCAATTCATACTTTGCAAACATGAAATGCTACCATTGTGGTCAAGTTGGACACCCAACTTATAGGTGTTTGGAGAAAGCATCTTCATCAAGCAATGAGAAGAGAATGGCTTATGCATAAGAGGACACCATGAGTCCTAAGTCACCTGAGGTCAGTCACATTGAATCTGAGATGGGAGAGAATCTGATGTTTAGAAGAGTGTTGATCAGACAATTGGTCAAGGAAGAACCAAAACAAAGAAGAGCTCTATTTAGAGTGAAGTGCAAGATACTTGGTAAAGTATGCAAGGTCATTGTAGATTCAGGTTCAACAGACAATATCATCTCAGAAGAAGCAGTAATGAAACTGAAAATGAAAAAGGTACCCCACACTAACCTCTACAAGGTAACATGGCTCAACAAAGGGCAGAGTGTTCTAGTGAATGAGCAAGTAATGGTGGAGTTTTCCCTTGGAAGGTATAAGGATAAGTTAGTTTGTGATTTTTTACCCATGGATGCATTCCATCTACTATTGGGTAGACCATATGCAGATGACAGAAGTCCCGCCGTAAGGATGGAAAGTGAACAGCATTCTTTGAGGAAGGATGGGAAGACTTTCAAGTTGCAGTCATTGTCAGAAGAAGAAGAGGGACAATCAAAGACACCAAGCATCATGTTGAGTAGTGGGAAGGAGTTCCTTAACAACCTACATCAAGGGGGTGAAGGATATGTGGTTATGTTACAACCTAAAGAAGAAGACAAGGCTGAAAAGACAGTCATACCTGGAGCAGTCCTAAAGTTGTTGGATCAGTTCAAGGACATTGTAAGTGATGGTGCACCTGCAACTCTACCACCAAAGAGAGCCATAAGTCATCAAATTGAATTCATACTCCCATCCTGCCTAACAAAGCATCTGCTAAGCTTTCTACAACCGATTAGAACTAGAGGTAGCTAGGCAAGTGCAAGAGTTGTTGGATCATGGATTGATTCAAAAGAGCATCACCCATGTGGGGTGATTATAGTCTTGGCAAACCAAGCGGAGGCAATGGAGGTTATGCACTGATTCTAGAGCAATAAATAGGATCACCATTAGGTATAGGTTCCCTATTCCTAGAATTGAAGACTTAATGGATTGTCTTGGAGGAGCCCAGTACTTCACCAAGTTGGATCTCAAGAGTGGATACCCACCCAGATCAAATTAAGGATGCAGGATGAGTGGAAGACGTGATTTAAGACAAATGATGGGTTATATGCCCCTAGCACATTCATGAGGCCTGAACGGCGCCCAAAGACTTCATAGGGTATTCGGTATACCTTGATGACATCCTCATATACATCAAGACAGCAGAAGAGCATTTGAAACATGTGGAGTTGGTTCTTAGAAGGTTGCAAGAGGAGAAGTTGGCAATCAATCTAGAGAAGTGTGAGTTCTTTAAGCAAGAGCTTGTATATCTGGGTTTTGTAGTGTCCAAAGGATCATTGAAGATGGATCCAAAGTAAGGCGGGAAGCCATCCCAAAATGGCCTACACCAAACTCGGCTACAGGACCGGAGGTAAGAAGCTCATGGGATTTCGGCCTGGCCACGTAGTAAAATCCATAAGGAACTCTTAGTGGTATATGCAAAACGTTCTGACACAATCAAGGTGGTTTAAAAAATGTGTGGACTCGCTATTTCCAGAAAGCGATTTGAGAAACTCCAAACAAGAGGTGGCAACTCAAATCCATTATTCTGATTACCTAGTTCTTCTGGCAAATTGTTCACTGTTGAATGTGATGCAAGTGGAGTGGCAGTAGGAGGAGTGCTAAGTCAAGAGGGCAGGCCTATAGCCTTCTTTAGTGAGAAGCTCAATGAAGCAAAGAAGAGGTATTCAACTTATGACTTAGAACTTTATGCTTTGGTTCAGTCACTTAGGAAGTGGAGGCATTACCTTCTACCCAAGGAATTTGTAGTCTTTACTGACAATCAGGCACTTAGCTATATGAATACCCAAGAGAAGTTGAGCAATAGACACTTGAAGTGGATGGAATACATCCAAGCTTTTACCTTCACCATCAAGCACAAGAAGGGACAGCTAAACAAAGTAGCAGATGCATTGAGCAGGAGGTTGTTGACAGTGCAGGAGATACAAGTGAAGAGCATAGGGATTGACATTTTTAAAGATCTCTATGGGGAAGATGAAGACTTTTCAGAGGTCTATAAGGTATGTTCTAACTTTGAGAACCATTTCCATAGCCAATACTCAGAGTATACATTGCAAAGTGGGCTATTGTTTAAAGGAAATCAGTTATGTGTTCCAAGAGGGTCAATGAGGGAAAATCTCATTCAGGAAAAGCATAATGGAAGTCTTAGTGGACATTTTGGCATCAACAAGACTTTAGGAAACTGAAAGATCTCTACATCGGCCTTGCTAAAGAGATGTTAGGAAAGTATGTGGAACACGTGTTGTGTGTATGAAAGCTAAGGGATTAGTAATGTTGGTCTATCAACCCCTACCCATTCCTAACAGACCATGGAGTGTGTGTACATGGATTTTGTGGTAGGCTCTCTTGGAAGACCAAGACCGGTTTTGACGCATCTTTGCGTAGTGAGTGCATGACGGCAAAATGATTCATTTTATTCCTTACAAGACCACTCATGATGCTAGCTACATAGCTCATCTCTTCTTCAAGGAAGTTGTAAGGATCCATGGATTGCCTTTGAGCATTGTTTCAGACAGGGATGTGAAGTTCATGAGTCACTTTGGAAGACTCTATGGAGCAAATTAGGTAAATTAACCCTCATTATTTGGATCATCAACATCCGCACTCCATGGTCAAACAAAGGTGGTTAACAAGGTGCTAGGTAACCTTCTAAGGTGCCTAACTAAGGAGTATGGATAGACATGGGATATGGTTATCTCACAAGCTGAGTATGCTTACAATGATAGTGTGAACCGGACCACAGGGAAGAGTCCTTTTGAAGTTGTGTATGGGATGCACCCAAGAGGCATATGTGAGCTCAGAGATCTTGGAGCTATAGAACATAGAAGTGGACATGCAAAGGACTTCAGCCAAACCATGAAAGAGATTCAGGAGCAAGTGAAGAAGATAGTCACCGAGGCTACACAAAAGTTGAAGGAGAAGGTAGATTTGTCAAGGAAGGATGTGCAATTTGCAGTAGGAGACTATGTCATGGTCCACCTTAACAAGTCAAGGTTGCAGAAGGGAATGTCAACCAAGTTGCAAATGAAAAGAGTAGGACCATGCAAGATATTAGCCAAGTATGGTAAAAATGCATACAAGTTAGAGTTACCTACCAGTTTAGGAATCTCACCAGTTTTCAATATAGCTGACTTGATCAAGTACAAGGGGTCAGTCAATGATGTGGATCAGAACAGTAAGGAGATCTTCAAGGACATCAGCAATATATCCTTACCTAATCAAGACAAGCCTTAGGCAGAGAAGATCTTGGAGTCAAGAGTGAAGAAGGCTACAAGGCACAAGGTATACATGGAGCATCTTGTCAAATGGAGGAATAAGCATGAATCTGAGGCTACATGGATGGATGAAGCTCAGCTCAAGAGGCAGGGCATAGATGTGTCATTACCCTCTCCTGACATTCCTTAGAGTTTGTGTAGAGGGGGGAGAATGGTGCAGGAGCACCTAGGAAACACTAGGCTATGGGTAGTCTAGGATAAATTTAGTGTAAATGCTTTTCTAAGAAGGTCATGTTGACCATTGGAATTTGAGTTAGAGTGCTTTCTTGTCTTGATCAGGAGTGATTAGGAGGGAGTTTGTAGCTCATGTTTCTTAGTTGTTTAGGAGTTAGCAATAATTGGCAAAGGTGGCAAAATGGGACATTTTGCACCTTTTTCCACTTGACTATGGAAATGTCTGACCCAAGGGATTGGTAACTACCTTGGAGGGAGTTATAAGGAGTTGCTCGAGCTGAGAGCAAGGTTGGTTGGTTTTTGATTTGTAATAATTTCATGGAGTGCAATTAAGACTGTGATATTGAAGAACATCTTCTGGTTTATGTTTTTGGATTTATGCATTTATGGTTTGATCAGATGTTGAGAGTAGAGTAGGTAGTGTAATTCCTTTTTTAGGCATTTCTTAGTTCAATAGTTAGCTTGTTGCATCGGTTCAAGCATTTGTTTTTGTTAGGGTAGTTCATTTCTTGCAATTTTTGTTCTGACTATCAAACCGGCAGAGATGGAGCTCTAGACTGTGTTTCCCCTGTACCTGGTGTATGGGTTCTTGGAAACAGAGGCTAGACTCCATGTTTGTACATAAGGTAGAGGTAGGAGTCCTTAGGAGTCAGGAATCCATGGCAAAATACTGTTCCTAGGCGAGCTTGGTAGTGCCCGGCTAGGACAGTCAAAGAGTGCAAAGCACCAAGGTTGCAGGGGTGCCAATCTCCTAGTGAACCATGGTGTGGAGAGGATGTGGATTTCCTTCCAGAGGCTTGGTAACAAGAAGGAGGCTTAACACAGACCGGGAAGTGGCAAACAAACTGAATGATCTCAAGGAGGTCAAAATTTGGCTTAAAACAAGCCTAAATTTGCTAAGTTAAGGGTTGGAGCAGTGTACGAACAGTGGAGGGTTCAAACCCCAAAAATATTCAAGGTGTGGGCAAGGGTACCATGAATCCCAAGAAAAGATTTGGATTCATTTGGAGAATTTGGGCACACTCTCCATTTTTCTCGGGTTAGGAGGCCTAGTTGGGGCTCTAGGGCTTGTAGCCTTTTCTAACCCTAGGAGAGGGTTTGGTGGAAGCGATGGAGAATTGGAGTCTAGTGATTAATCAAGAACCCTAATAGGTTGCTATGAAGCTTTTTACTCCATCTCTACACCCCTGCAAGAACCTAACTGAATGTTGGGAGTAATTGGCCTTTAGGGAAGAGTAAGGGTCAAGGGTGAGATAGTGGCAAGGCACCAAGATTGTCTTGGTAGAATGGAAGAGTGATGATAGTGGGGTTGGCCAGTAGGACTAGGGGTACCTATACCTGAGATAGGACCTAAAGGTTAAGGTGGGAGAGTCACCTAGGAGTTCTTGAGAACAAGGACCCAGAGCATGGGATAATGAGTGTTCCACCCAACCCTACCCTATCACAGGCTATACCTTATACCTTATACCCTCAACCATAAAACCAATACCCTAAACCCTAAACCCTAATACCTTATGTACCCTAAACCTTGTACCATCAATCTTGTACCATTAACCCTATACCAATACCATAAACCCTATACCCTATACCCTCAACCCTATACTCTATAATGTACCTCAACCTTGTACCATCAATCTTGTACAATAAACCCTATACCAGTACCCTAAATGTTAATCCTTATATCATATACCCTAAAAATTATACCCTATGTACCCTAAACCTTGTACCATCAATCTTGTACCCTAAGACATATACCTTATACCATATGTACCTTAAACCTTGTACCATCAATCTTGTACCCTAAACCCTTGATGCCCTAAACCCTAAACCTTATACCTTATATCCTACATTGTATATCCTATACCTAAATGGGGAAAGAGAGGGATGAGCTAGATAAAGAGGGATAGGGACAATCCTAATGAAGGTTGAAGCCTAAGGTGATCTTCTCTAACATGAACAAGGTAGCTAACAGTGCTCCTCATATGCCACCTATATCATCACAATCTTGCAATATGGAGGAGCTAACATATGACATGTTAAACACTATAGATAATGTTGCCACTCATTCTGAGGTATTGCTTCAAGATCATGTTTCTAGTTCTGAGGTTATGGGCTCACAAAATAATATACCTAGGTCCTCACAGAGAAAAAAGAACAAAAAAAAATCTAAATACTATTGTTCAAGATCCTCTTTTCACAAGTATTGATAGTACTAATGAAGCTACTCATAGTGAGGCATGTCTTATTAAATGATAAGAAGCACACTTAGATTCAATGTGAAAGAAAAGAAAGGGAGAAAAATATATCCTGGATCTTAACTCAAAATTTGAATTGGAGCAAGATCAGCTTGACATTCATACAACTAGAGTTGGTTTTCATGGAAACACTTATAATACTAATGAAAGGATAATGGGTTTTTAGGAATCAGAAAAAATGATGGAAGTCCTAGAAATCATAGCCTTTTCCATAGTGGTCAGATTGAAGCAGAAGATTGTGGTACCCTACAAACTGCAAAGGGTGGATTAAATACTATTAACAATTAAATTGTTGGTAATTATGCTTGCTTGACTACATATATTAGAAATAAAGGGAGTGGGCTTTCTGATGATCATGCAGTTTGTGCTTGCACAGTTATCAAAAGACCTACATGTTATAATTTTAAAAATGTAGGTGAACAATTGACAATAGGAGAGAATATAGATGATAAAAAAAATTAGTGAGAAAAAAATTGTCCATGCCTCTTCTTGGGGTAAGGGTAAGCAACATAATCATATAAGTAAAGAATTATTTGTTGGTGAAAGAAAAGTTCAGGATCATAATTAGATAGGTGAAAATATAAATACTTCAAAGAATTTGATACATGATGGTACTGATTTTGATGGAGTTGATTCATTGAGATCTAGCTATCTGACACCACATTTTAAAAGCAACACAATCCATGTTACAATGGAAAATCTCATCTTCCCTATAGGCATGGAAGGTCTTATGGACCAAACTTTGATAAATCAGGAAACAAGAAAGTTTGCACATGATTACAAAGAGTCTGTAGAAAAAATTACAAGTGATGAGGTGCCACCACAATAAATTATGCATGAAGTGTTTGAAATGTCATTTGAAATATAAAGTCATATACCCCATTTGCAATCTAATGTCTCTTATGATATTAATTCCAAAAGATCTAGCTATTCAAGTGCATCACATGGAAAGGTCAACGTAGCAAATGTCCCTTCTAATATCTTTAGAGACTCAAGTGACCATCTAGACAAAACCATGAGCAAGGTGGATGTTGTGAAGGGTGTTACCAAGCATGCAAATCTTAACAGGCAAGAGAAAAGTTCATCAGGATTTATGTCTATTGAAGAAAACAACCAAGGTACTTTGAGGAAGAAATGTGTTAATGAAATTATGGACTTAAATAGGCAACTTGATAATCATATTCAACTGCATTAAGGTTTATCTACATCAAAAAAATAAAGGAAGGTTGTGCATGTAAGAGAGAATGTCTCAATAATGGACAAACTAGAAATGAATACAATCCTATAGATAGAGTAAAGTCTAAAGGTCAAAAGAATCTACCTCCCATTCAAGATATCAACAATCAATGTGCATCTAAAAGGAGAAATTATTTCTCCTCTAATGGTTTAGATGCTACCAATATGCCCTCTTTTGATAGTGAGCAAGCTATTGAAAGGTGTGAATCTCATTTTCCTTCCAAATAATGTGAAAATTTAAGTCCAAGTTTATTTAAGATTCACTCAAGGCCAACATTTTTGTACACTAAACATATAAGTTTGGCACCATGTGATCGCCATAGAAAATTCTCCAAGACAAAAACATCACACATCACTATGAAAATTCCTCACATCCTTCAAAGTGCAGATGTTGTGATCCACATAGTTGTAATGTGAATGCATTGTGAGAGAGAGAGAGAGATAGGAGTAAGAAGAGATGGAGGGAGAGGTGGAAGTGGAGGGAGTGAGAGACCTAGGGAAAGAAGAGATAGATGGAAAGAGAGGTGAGAGACCTATAGGGGAAAGGGAGGTGAGATGGGGGTTTAAGGAGGGAGGGGGGATAAATATGGGGAGAGGAAGAAATCAAGGGGACATCCTAGAGAGGTGATGGAGGGAGAAGAGGAGAGAAAAAAGAACAAAGAGAGAGAGGAGTAACAAGGGATGGAGGGAGAGGCATGCATGGAGGGAGTGAGAGACCTATAGAAGGAGGAGATAGAGAGGTGATGACATAGGAAGGGGAGGGAGAGAGAAGAGGAGAGAGAGGGAGAGAATAATGAAGAGAAAGAGAGGTTTAAGGAGGGATGGACAGGTAGACAAGGATTGATTGAGAGACCTAGAGAGGGGATAGGTAGAGAGCTGGGGGAGAGAATAAAATGGAGATAGAAGTTCACAAAGAGGGAAAGAGGGGTAAGGAGGGAGAGAGAGAGGTGGAGAGAGAGTGAAATAACTAGAGAGGGGAGAGATATTGAGAGACATATAGCTTAGGGAGAGAGGGGTGAGAGACATAGGGAGAGATAGAGGTGAGAGATAGATGGGGGAGAGAGGTGGGTAGTGACACAAGTTAAGGGAAAACAATCTATTGAGAGGGGGTGAATCAGTAGATCAAATATATGTAAAAATATTTAACTCAATATGTATATTGAAACATGAAACATGAATCAAAACCACAAAATAAAACCTTCACACAATGAACACTAGATATACATGGAAACACAAAATGGGAAAAACCACAATGAGAAGAGCTAATTGGAGCTACTATCCAAATCTAGCCTCATAAAATAATGAATACATTATAGTAATGACATAGGCACTGGCCTACAAGAGACACCAACCCCCTATTGAGTTTGTAGGTACTAACCTACTAGAGACACCAATCCCTAATACAAAATATGAGTACCAACTCAATGAGTAAAACACCAATCCTACCGAATTACAAAGATAAAGTTTGGAGAACTTTAATGATAATCACATAGCTTACGCAAGATTTGATCTTGATTTAGACACTCTCATAGACTCCTTATGATCTTCTAATGATGGTGCACAACAATTGAGATGCAACTCAAATTGAATATTGATTGCTCCCACAATTGATCTCACACTCGCTCACTTTCATTACATTCAGATACACTTCTCACATATCATGTGAAGTGAAATCTAGATCTTTCATGTTGGCCAGGGATCTGCAATTAACCAAAATGACATAAGATGGATCTAAATTCAAATTACATGAAACATATAGTGAGTAGGTCCTAAATCATTTTTTTTTCCGCCAATCCAACATGATGTTGTGTGCTTCCACAAGGTCCTCAACCTAGACCTATTTTAACTCTCCATGCTATCACCGGATGTTGCACACTATTATTCATTGTCACACAGTTCTGGACCACCAACTAGTTAACTAATAAGCATGATGACCCTTCTATCACTTCAACCTTTTTGCATGCTAAAAATAACTTCTAGAAACTTGGGAACATGATAGAACATGTGTAGACATAATCTCCATTCAAACCACAAAGACAAATTCACCTTCAGGAAGAAATACTGAACATGAATATATTGCCATAGAAATCTCTCTTCCCTAAGTAACTAACCTAAAACATTCCAAATCAAACTTTTAGATTCATTTTCTCATCATGAATAGATAAAATCATGATATGTCAAGGATGCTATAGTCACTCTTCTTCATTATACTCAAAATGAAATGATAATTCAAGTACAATTGCATTTAATTCTCACTGTACTGCTAGCATTACTCCTTAGACATTTGTGAGCACTACCTGTCATCAAGAACACTAATCCTTGGCATTAGTCATTTGAAATCAATGGCAACATTTTTCCAACAATCTCCCCCTTTGTCATTGATGGCAAACAACAAAATACTATCCACACAAGAAGACAAATCTAATGTGTCTAGAATAGGAAACCACCTCACATATTTCCACTGTTCCATTTATCCCCTTCAAAGGATTTGGCATTTTGAGTCCTATTTCTCCCCCTTTGACAGCAATGGAAAATTTCAACTGCTTTTTTGGCTCTCTGCACAATCTAGAAACATGTTTTCCAAATAGACTCCCCCTGATTCCATACCACACTACTTCTGAAAATACTTCACAAGAATACCAAGTCTTCTTGAGGCAAGGAGACACGACTCCCCCTCAACATGTACTTCCTCTTGATTCAAGAGGAGGGAGAAACAACTCTGAGCTTCTTCCAGAGATACTCAAAAGTCTCCTTTGGAGGTAATTTTGAGAAAATTTTGGCTATTTTCTCCTTGATTTCCACATAATCCAACTTCACTTCTTTTTCTACAACCTTCTCTTTCATAAAATGATACTCAATTGCAATATGCTTTGTCCTTGAGTGCATTACCGGATTATTTGAAATTTTTATGGTACTAGTATTATCACACAAAATGGAAATAGGTTCATCAAATCTATCTTCATCTCCTTCAAATTTTGCTTCATTCATAATATGTTAGTGCAATATGAAGTTGTAATGTACTCTATTTCTATTGTAGATAAAGATACTAAATCTTGCTTCTTGCTTAGCCAAGATACAATACTATCACCAAGAAAGAAAGCTCCACCACTTGTACTTTTCTATGCATCTATGCTTCCTTTCCAATCTAAATTTGTGTATGCATTCATAGTGAAATTTTCACTCTTAAGATACCATAAACCAAAACCCATTGTATCCTTCAAATATCTAAATATTCTCTTTACTACTTTGAAATGAGTTTCCTTAGGTGTTGTCTGAAATCTGGCTACCATCCCAATTTCTTGCATTATATCTAGTCTAGATGCAATTACATACAACAAACTACCAATCATGGATCTATACAAGGTCTGGTCTACCAAAGTATATTCATCATCTTTACTCAGTTTACATCTGATAACCATAGGTGTACTTACCAGTTCTCATTCTTCCATCTTGACCTTAATATTTCCTTTGTATACCTGTTCTGAGAAATGAATATGCCTTTGTCTAATTGAGAAATATGTAAACCAAGAAAGAAAGAAAATTGACCAAGCATTGAAATTTCAAACTCACTCTACATTGCATTCATGAATTCCTTGCAGATGTCATCACTACTTCCACCAAAGATGATGTCATCAAAATAGACAACAATAAACACTAGTTGGTCACTTTCTATTTTTATGTATAAATTACCATTTGCACTACCTCTCAAGAAACCTTGCCATTGAAAATACCTATCCAACCCAAAATACCATGCTCTAGGAGCTTTTTTAAGTCCACAAAGTGTCTTTTTCGATCTGCACACAAAATCCAAATTATCTAAACATTGAAACCCTTATGGTTGCTCAATGTAGACTTCTTCTAACTTTCCATTTAAAAATGTTGACTTCACATTCATCTAATACACCTTGAAGATCTTGAATGTTGATAAGGCCAAAAACATTATGATTGCTTCCAATCTTGCTACTCGAGCAAATATCTCCTCAAAATCAATTCCTTCAACTTGAGCATATCCTTTACACACAAGTCTAGTCTTGTTTCAAATCACTTCTCCATCTTCATTCAACTTGTTTTTGAAGACCCATTTGGTACCAATAATACTTTTGTCTTTGGGTCTTGGAATTAACTCCCAAGTTTCCTTCTTCTTAGTCTGAGTTAGTTCTTCCTTCATAGCATCTATCCATCCTTTCTCTTTGATTGCTTCTATATAGGACCTTGGTTCAATCTTTGATAATAATGCAAAATGTACCTATTCATTTGCTCTCTCAATTCTTCTATGGGTCTAGACTCCACTGTCCTTATCTCCCATAATGTGATATTCAGAATGATTTTTTTAAACATACCTTGCCGAAGTCTTTGTAATAGTATTCTCAGAATTAACTTTTGGGTCTTCATCACTTTTTTGGATTGGTTCTTCATCATCTACTTCCCAAATATCAGTAAATTGTATTGTCTCATCAATACTTACATTGACACTTTCAACAATTCTTTTAAACCTTGTGTTATAACATCTATATGTCTTGCTTGTCATAGAATAACCAAGAAAAATGCCTTCATTAAATCTAGAATCAAACTTACCCAAGTGTTATTCAAAAATTTTGATGTAACACTTTCTTTCAAATATCCTAAGATTTCTAACTAAAGTTGGTCTTCCTCTCCATAATTCACATGGTGTTTTATCAATCCTTGGTCTGATTTGAGCCATGTTTGAAATATACACCACTGTTTGAATTGCTTCTCTCCAATATATATTTGGTAAACTTGCTTGACTTAACATTGTTCTTGCCATCTCTTGTACTGTCTGATTCTTTCTCCTAGCAACTCCATTCTACTGCAAAGTCCTAGGAGCAAAAAATTATCTTCGAATACCATGTAGCTCACAAAATTCATCATACCAATCAAAAGTGAATTCTCCACCTCTATCTAATCTCAAACACTTTGTTATCCTTCTGGTTTCATTCTCAACCATTGCCTTGAATACATTAAACTTCTCAAACACAGATTTATATGAATCAAATCCAATGGTATTCTTGTATAATATTCCTTAGT
This sequence comes from Sequoia sempervirens, assembly GCA_007258455.2. Taxonomy (NCBI): domain Eukaryota; kingdom Viridiplantae; phylum Streptophyta; class Pinopsida; order Cupressales; family Cupressaceae; genus Sequoia; species Sequoia sempervirens. The sequence goes on along the minus strand of VDFB02355907.1, from coordinate 61,640 downwards.
AAGAAATCTCGTCTTTGTTTGTTTTCCTTCATGACATGGTTTGCAACTGGTAGACTCAGGATTCTTGATCTTTGGCATTTCTCTGAACATTCCCTTTGAACTAATCTTCACAATATCATCAAAATTAATGTGTCCCAGCCTTATGTGCCAGAGCCAACTCTCATCTCTCTATATAGCAAAGATTTTTTTATCCATTTAGCTCATTGAGATGGTATACATCACTGTCGGTCATGCTTCCTTTCGCAGTCAACTCTTTAGTACCAATCTTTTTTATTTCATAACCTTTAGCACTAAAATAAATCTTGTAACCTTTAACACATTTGACTTACACATAGAATATTGTGTTTCAATCCTTCAACATAAAGGACATCATGAGTTTTTACCACCATCAAGACTCAAGGTACCTTTACCAGTAATCTTAGCAATACAATTATTTCCAAGAGTTGCAGATACTCCATCAAATTTATTGAAATGCATAAACTTACTTTTGTCTCCAATCATGTGACTTGAACATCTGTTATCATTGATCCACCGATTCTTCTCCTTTTGATCATGTAAGGAATTTTAAGCCACCATGGATTTCTCTGATCTTTTCTCCTTTGATTTCTTCTTCCAAACATTATTTGATTCATTATTCTTACATTTTGCACCTTTTCTTTTTATTTTCGATAAAGGATAACTCACAAAATAGGTTCTACAATTTTTGGCAATATGTCTAAAATTATTGCATTTGTGGAAAATAATATTGAAATTTTACAAAGGTGCATTACTACTAATAAAGTTATTTCTTCTTACCAAATCCCTTCTACAATCTACAACCTTATGACCAAAATGATTGCAATTAAAACAGTAACCAGAAAAAGAATGATTGAACTTGGTGTTTCCTCTTGAAGCTTGTCTTCTAGATCTTTTATTCTTCCTCTACACTTGGATGAAACCATCATCCTATACCTTACTATCATTTATTGTTTACTTTGTTCAAAATTTAAATTTCCAAAACCCTTTCAGATCCTCATTAGTAGGTTTCTCATTCACCTTGTTCTTCTACATATCAGTAAAACCAAGTCTAGTTTTGATATGTGGTGATCTTTAGCTATCTATTGTCTAATCCAATACATCAGTAATCTTTCCAAATTTCATCTTTAGCTGATGATTTACTTTATCAAGCTCTTTCCTTAGTGACACAATTTTTGCTTCAAGCTTTTCACAGTCCTTGTCTCTTGACAGCAACCTTTCATTCAAAACTTCCTCAATCCTTTTTGCTTCTTCTGCTTTAATCTTCGGATCAATAATCATCTTCTCTACCTTCTCAAGATTCTAAGATAAATATTCTTTAGCCTTCACTTCCTTAGCAATTCTTTTCTTCAGTCTCAATATTTTTTTCATCACAGAGCAAATCTTTTGCAAGATCTACCTTATCATCATCATTTCAAGAATTCATTTTTGCATCATCTTTAGTAGTTTCCATAGCCATGAATATATCCTTCTCTTTTTCATCTTCAAATATGTCTTTATCCTCTTTATTATTTTAATATCCTTCCTCATTGATGAAGAAACTCTTTTGTTTCTTTTGAACTTTATTCCCTTTTAGAAATGGCTTCTTTACATGCTTTTTCCCAAAATTGTTAAATTTATTTGTATGGACACTTAGCCATAAAATGTCCTACATCACCTTAATTAAAACATTTGAAAGGAAACTTACCTTTATATTTTTCAGAACCTCTTCATAACTTCTTGATAAAATTTGCTTCCTTCAAATCTGATTCATCATCTAAATCTGGATCAACTTGCTTCTTACATGCTTTTAATGTCACCTCCTTGTGAAATTGTCACTATCAATTTGTAATGCCCTAAATTTAACACTCAAAAATATAGTTAAGGACAAAACACAACTATCAAATTATGCTCAAGAACGCTTGCAAAACTCACAAAAGGCTTCTACCCAAGAAGGAACTACAAGGACGAATACAAAATTTAACTAGTTAAAGATTAATATATTTAGTTGGACAACCAAAATTCTTACGTAATCCTAGGAGGGTTTTCAAATGGGGACATGGAAATTAAATCATCAAGACAGACTTAAATAATTCAACCAAAACATTCATAAACTGAAGGCACAATCAAGCCATAAGCTGAGCAAATACATTAAATCGATATCAACTCAAAGTAATGAAAAGAGCACAAACCCTAGGGGCCAGACCTAATTCTTCGAGGGCTCGTCTTTGACGGCCTTGCCTACGTATATAATTTGCAGAGGAACCGTAGTTCAACATGGACTTGAACCAACACTTGTTTGGTCGGTCGATAATAATATATATCATGTAAGCTCAACTTCCACAATAGTTTAACAACCATTCAATCATATCCTCAATGTCACTAGACTATACTAAAAAGGAAATGAGAATAATAATTCAAGGTCAAATATTATGACTAGGAACACATATGGGATCATCCGAGAATTCTTCTAAAACAAAAAGGATGATATACACAATCCTTCTTCACTACTAGGTAGTTTTTCCATAATTTAGCTTTACTTTGTGCATGCATGGTCCGAAAGAACATTTCAACACATTCTATAGTCAATTATAACTCATTGGAAGAAGTAAACTATGGATACTTCTAACACATATGCTTTTGTAATAATAAAACAAAACAAAGTAATAAGAGTAACTACATCATATAAATTCATTCCTAGCATTAAATCCGTTGATTGCAGCTAAAAGGGGAAACGTTGAAACAATCATAACTTTTATGTCCCTTATCCAAAATTAAAAATTTAATATGTTTTGGAAAGGGGAAATAACGAAGTAAAACCCAAAAATAGTTCGGCAAGAAACACAAACACATGTGAGCAATTTTTTTTTTGTGTAACACAACTCACTAGCTTGCTTAAAACAACAATTTGACTATAAGACATCTTGATCATCAAATATACAAAGCTTATATGTACATTTAAATTAATTAACTTACAAATTAAATATCATGGATATGATCAAAGTACTGAATCTAAAACTAAATTAAAATATTGTAGTTGTAAAAAAAATAGTAATTAATGTTAAGTAGACACTATGTTAATAGAAGGAGCATTTCTATCGATAGAATTTTATTTTATTTTTTTCCTCTATTGCCTCCAAACAGATCTAATGTGTCTTTTTGTTTTTTTTCTTGTTTTCTTCTGGTTGCTTTATCATTCTATTTCACTCTTTTCTCTAAATTAAAAATCCTATGGACTCTTGTGTACATAAATTCTTAACTGATAATTATCCAAATTATTTACTATGTACACTCAAGATCCCATAAAAAAAATGAATTGTAACTTAAATAGAAGAGTAAGTTCTATTTATTTATTTATTTCCATTTAAATGTCCTCATTACAATTGAAACATTAAAACAAATAAATGTATCTAAAGTAGATGCATAGTTGCTTCCACAGTATTGCAAGAAAAATATTCAGACAGTTCAAATACAAAAATTAAATTAAACAATTCAATTAAATCAATGATCTAAGAAAAGATCTCACCCGTATAGCTAGTCCATCAAGTCATTAAGGAAATATTTATACACATGAGTAGGCAGTTTAAAATAAATATCATTACCAGCTCAATTACAAAGGAAATTGAATATTTTACAAAATAAATACATTCCTATGATTTTCCCAAGAATGCTATCCATGTATATTTTTTGAATAAAGAAATATTTTACAGAATAATCATATCACAGATATCTCTATTAATGGACAAATTTCAGAAGTCTAAATCTTTAACTGGAAAAATTTAGTCGAAATTGAAAACTAAAATGTATAGCAGCAAAATAAAAACACAGTTAATATCAAAACAAATCATTGTGCATGTAGAAGAAAAGTCATGTAATGCCCAACAGAGGATATCTTATAGAGGGAAATCAGCCTTAAAGGATATGTCATCTTTACAAACAAGTGGCATTTGATCTATGAAGACAAGCATTAAAAATAATAAATTATAAAACAAACCTATTACAATAATGCCCCACTTCCCATCTTAAACCACTATAATTATCTGAGTCAATATAAGCATGCAGTCTACGTGATTTGTTCCACAGAAGAGAAGATAGCATCTTTGTTGTTTTAATACTACTTTAATTTTATAAGTTAATCTGTGACTTTTCTAATGAACACTGTTTTGCATTATTAACGATACGTAGCACCCAATCCTCAGCTTTAGAATGTTACTCAAATAAAACCAAAGTGACAACTATTTGCAGGAGACAAAGTTATCAGCATGACTGCCACCATAACATCAGAGGGACTCTTTGATTTGATATATAAAAAAAAACTCCAAGATAAATATTAAATATTCACTAGAGAAGTGGATGCATATCATCTCCAGAATCCTAAGAAGAAAAGAACAAATGGGATGATTACCTAATCAGGGTTGTGTTTGTATACTAATTTAATGGCAACTAACTAGTTTATTTATGGATATATATATATTTGGGTATAAAACTCCAGTACCAACTCTACATCAAGAGAGTGAAACGAGGGGCCATGCAGAGTGTTTAACCAGTAATACCAAATAGGATCAAATATCACTAATGACCATTAAATAAGAAAATAAAAGACAAGAATATAAATTGCCACTGCACATAAGCTCTATAGAAACGTTAAAATATTTTAATTGATTGCACAACACAGCAAACTAGTCAACCAGTAGATGACATTATATTCAAGATTTTACTATAATGGGAGAATAATTTCATATGAAACTGAAGGTGAGAACATACTGGCCATTATGTGGGTGGTGATTTAAGCTACAGAAAAACTTGCCTGTAGATTTTCAATGCCTGTTGAGAGTATCCACTTTGGCTGCCAAAGGGCTTCTGTTATGTGGTAGATGATTTCATCAGGTGAGATTTGCAGAGTTCCAATCGTTTCTTTTGCAAGACCCCACCCACCTTTTTTTTTTCACTTTTTCTTCCTTAATCCATTTGCCAAGCCCCCACCCAAGATAATGCTGATGATATGCATATCAAAAAAGTGATAACCATCCATCTTTAAGAAGTCTACATCACAGAGGTTTATAGTTTGGCTAAAACATGAAAAACGTGCTCTTCCCCACCCTCCAAGCACTCCAGAATATCAGCCCCTTCCTACGTTGGGTTCTTCACAATGAGCTATTCACTTAAAAAAAAAAAACAAACGAATTCACCAATGCCACTGGTATATCCCCCAGCGCCTTTCCCTGGAATCCCCTCTTTTTTTTCCCCAATCTAAGGTGCGGGCCTATATGAACAGGCAGTCCCCCATTATGCAAGTGGCGGCGTTCTTTTCCTATTCACCGTCAAAATTTTCCTCCTACAGCAGAGGCACCATCTCCCGGTAATGCACGACTGGTCTAGCATTTAGTAGGGGAGAGGACCCAGTAGTTGAGCATGTTTCAATAGTTGAGAATGTTTTTGTTAATATAATGCCCAATAGTTGTTTACATAATGTCAATAGTTGTTTATATAATGCCAATAGTTGTGACTTTACTACCCATAATTAAACAAAATGTATTCTTTTGATCTAAAAAGCAACCAATCATGTGATGCCACATCAGCGCTCAACTACTGGTGATGTGAATGCACAAGTATTGGTAAGGGGTCTAGACGGTGCCCTTTTTGACACCTTGACAAAAAGCATGCTGATGTGTCATCATATTTGATGATGTGGCCCCGAAACTTTTGTTATAAGCAGGGGACTTGCCAAGTAAGCTGCTGTAAAAAAATTGGAGTGATTTGAAATTTCCAAGTAGGATTTTGAGGAACGCGAAGTTAGGTGCACAACTACTGGGTCCTCTCCCCTAATTAAGGATTTTGGCATCCCTAGACACCAAACTCCTAAATTCCTACATTAATTCATCTGTCTCTTCATTTTTTTCCCCAATGTCTCGTGCTCTCTTCCCTATAAATTCCCCTCGCCTATACTCTTTCATAATGACCTCTTTAGAAATCCTTTACTCAAAAATTATGGCCTGATGTTTTAAGAGATGGTGTAAACTTGCAGTTTCCTCATTGATGTGATGTCCTCCCTTCCCAATCTCTTGCATGTGTGAATGCAGTTGAGCAGAGAGTTTTGACTATAAAATCATTCATTAAGTTAATGCTTTGTGACATATGGCACAAGCAAGATTTTTTTAACTTTTAGTCTTTCTTATCCTTCCATTTCCACGTTAGTAGCTTATCAAAGAGGACATTCATCACTGCTCATTTATTCTTGAAGTGACTGCTTGGCTATTCAGCAACTACAACTTAAAAGCTTGATATGGCACGCCATTCTGTGATTAAGTGGGGCGATGGGTGGAAGATGCACCAAAACATTATGTTTTATCATGCCCACTCAATGCTTCAGACTTTCAACATTTATTCTAGATATTGCTGTATATATTTTTTGTATGAAGGAAGAGTGATTGAAGGGAATACACCCTTTACTTGTTTGCTGCAATCAACAGATCTCTCCATTTTATTTTAAATTTATTTATTGCATTTTATTTTGATTGCTGCTATGAAATACAAGCAGCAAATCCAGATTAAAACTTCCCAATAAATAAAAGAACCACTGCTACATGCACAGACAACAACTGGAGGGTTTCTTGAAGATAGCATTTTTTTTTTATTGTTATTATTTAAATGTTGCTGCTGTTGATTTTTTTTTTTTTAATTTGTTAGAGGGAAAAGGCAGCCAAAGGTATATTGTAAAATATATATAGTCAATTTAAAAAATATTATAATTATTTTTTTAACCACGTATTATTATATATGCATAAATATATTTTGATTTAAAGAAATATAAATAGATATATATTTTCAATTAAATATCCAATATTTATATAAATGTAACATGTATATATATTTATTATGAAATTCAATTATATTCTTTTTCTTTGAAAGAATATATATATCCCCTCACTTTTTGTATATATACTCATCGAACATAGTCTATATATATAATATATATAGATCAAATGTTCTTTATTATTTACTATAATAATTTGATTCTTATAAATAAAACACATAGTTTTGAAATAGAAGTTCCTTTTGAACCACTAGTAAAAGAGAATATAATAGAAGAACCCATAGTCGAATTTGAACTAACACATAACATGTTTTCCTAAGAATTATACGTTAACAATTAAACATATGAAAAGTAGAGGTATTCAAATAGGATTCAACTAGAAACTTTAATTATGATGAGAAATAACCCTTGATTGAATTTAGCATGCATAAAAAAAAAGACTGCCTAAGAAAAGGGAAAATAATTAAACTAAGATATAAAATATTTAACTTGACATTGGAAGTTCTATCAGTGGATCAAGAGTATTTGTATGTTGAATCTCTTCAAACAAAAAATAATTTCCTTTACTCTTATAGGCACCAATTTAAATATTGAAATAATAAGGCTAGGAATGCATCACTCATTCATGAACACTTCCTAGAAAATGCACTAAAAACAATAAACTTTTGGGGACTATATGAGATCCTACTAAACTGGGGTGCATGACCCTATGTGCTTTAATGAAATAACTTTATTTCGCATACCTTGAGCTCCTAAATAACAATTTCTATTTATATATAAAAATAATAATAGGTTATGGAAATAAAATAAAAGGATAACCAAACAAATCAAGTACTATGCAACTTTTAAATCCACTTAAGCGCAAGGGACAACCATGATTAATATGGATAGGAATTCTATGTAAGGAAGGAGGTTGCCTTACCAGGCGGGGCCTTACACAATTCGCATCTCATAGGAAGTCAAGATTCCATGTAACTCATCCATAGTTAGAGAATTCAAATATTTAGCTTCTTCAATAGTAGAAAATTTTGCATAAAACCTTTTAGGAAGGGATATGAGTACCTTTTTCACAATCATACCTTCTTTCATTTTTTCACAAAGACCTTTGATAGAGATGACAACCTCATCAACCTAGAGTAGGAAAGTAGCAATTTTTCCTCTTCCCTCATTTTCAGACTTTTAAACTGACCTCGATGAGTTTGAAGCTTTTCTTATTTGACCTTGTCATCACCTTCATAGATATTGTGCAATTTACTCCATACTTTCTTCATTACCCTGCAATGCATGATCTTCATTAACTCAGAGTTAGATAAACCACATAAAATAGCATTCCTTTCCTTAGAATTATTTTCAAAAGCCTTCTTTTCAACCTGATCTCTTGGATCACTTTTAGGGATCTCATATCCCTCCACAACTCATTTCCAAACCTCAAACCCTAGGGCCATAAAGTATTCTTCCATAATTACTTTCTAAAATGTAAAATTGGATCCATCAAAGAGTAGTGCATTGTTTGTAGATAATCCTTCTTGAGCCACTGAGTGTGCCATCTTGAATCTACCTCAAGTTGTTAAGCTTCTTCAAAGGAACTTGGATCTGATACAAATTGAAGGGCACACAATCTACTGAGATGAGGGCGAATCAGTAGATCAAATCTATTTAAAACTCTTTAATTCAACATGTATATTCAAACATGAAACATGAATCAAAACCACAGAAGCACACATTCACACAATGAACACTAGATATACGTGGAAACCCGAAATAGGAAAAACCATGGTGACAAGAGTTGCTTGGAGCTGGTGTCCAAATCTAGCCTCACAAAATAATGAATTACAATAATGAAGTAGGCACCAACCTACCAGAGACACCAGTCCCCTATTGAGTTTGTAGGCACCAACCTACTAGAAACACCAATCCCCAATACAAAGATATGAGAACCAACTCAATCAGTAGAACAACAATCCTACCAAATTACAAAGATAAATCTTACGGAACTTCAGTGTTGATCACACAGCTTACACAAGATCTGATCTTAATTCAGACACTCTCCTACACTCCTTATGATCTTCTGATGATGGCACAAAATAATTTAGATGTAACTCACATTGAATAATGTTTGCTAACACAACTTCTCTCACACTCGCTCACACTTTCATTACATTTGCATACATTTTGTTGATATGTTACTACTGATCATGCAAATACTATACACTTGTAATGTATCCTCATCGGGGTTTGGGGCCAGGTCGGGCCTCGAGCAGGGGTTTGGGGGTGGCAGCCCCTGATAGCAAGGGTTCAAGGGTGCAACCCCAAAAAAAAAATCGTATTAACATGTCAAGGTTTTCCCACTAACACGTCAAATGAAAAAATAGTAAAAATCTAATTATGGAAGCTTCCAAAAAGCTTGTTATAAACGGTTGGGATGTAAGTTGTAGTGTGTGTAATTCGTGAGATTGTAATATTTTTTGCACTAGATAATAAAATCATTGGGTGGCTGAGTTTCTGTGGATGTAGCCCATATTGGGTGAACCACGTTAAATTTTTGTGTTGATCTATTTTGTGTTATTCTTCATTGTTATTTATGGGTTATTTAATCTACATATGATTGTTAATGTTTATTGCTCCGATCTGCCTGAATCCTAACAATTGGTATCAAATTCGTGTATATTTCGGTTGATTGGCAGGAAACCTCTAGATTTGAGTGGGAGCAATGGAAGAAGGAAAATTCAAGGTTGAGAAGTTCAACAACCAGAATTATCAATTATGGAAGATGTAGATGGAAGATTATTTGTTTCAAAAGGATTTATGGCAGCCATTGCAAGGAAAAACAAAGAAAGCGGCTACTATGTCTGATGAAGAATGGGAGATTCTAGATAGAAAGGCACTAGTAACCATTCGGTTGTGCTTGGCACCATCTGTGGCATTCAATATAACAGAAGAAAAGACAACAGTGGATCTGATGGAACATTTGGATAAATTATATGAAAAACCCTCAGCCTCAAATAAGGTATTTCTCATGAATCATTTGTGTAATCTAAAAATGATTGAAGATGGATATATGAAAGATCATTTAAATGAGTTTAATACGATTACCAGTCAGTTAACTTTTGTAATTTAGTGAATTTTGATGAAGAGGTGAGGGCTCTCTTGGTTTTATGTTCTTTTCCAGAAATTTGGAATAGCTTGGTAATGGTTGTAAGTAACTCTATCTCTGGTTCAAATACATTGAAATTTGATGGTGTTGTTGGTGTTATCCTTACCGAGGAAATGCGATGGAAAAGCACAGGTGATACTTCAACATCGGGTAATGCTTTGACTGTAGAGAACAAGAGAAGAACAAAGGAGAGGAAAAATCCCAACAATTGTGGGAAGTCACAAGGAAAGTTGAAGAAAGGAAGATCTAAATCCAGAGAAAAAATGGATTGTTGGCACTATGGAAATCCAGGACACTTGAAGAAGGATTGTTGGTCTCAAAAAGGAAAACAAGGAGATGGACAAAATGATGATAGTAAGGAAGCTAATGTTGCAAGTAATAAATTGCAGGATACTTTAATTCTATGTCTAGATAATGTTAATGATTCCTGGGTAATAGATTCAGGGGTTTCATTTCATGCCACACCCCAAAGGAAATATTTTGTAGATTATGTTCAAGGTGATTTTGGACAGGTATATTTGGGTGATGATGAACCCTGTCAGATTGTTTGAAAATGAAAGATAAAAATCAAGTTGCGGAATGGAAATGAATGGTTGCTACAGGAGGTAAGGCATGTTCCAAATTTGAGAAGGAATTTAATTTATGCAGGACAACTGGGTAGTGAAGGCTACATAGTTACCTTTACATAAAAAGTTTGGAAGGTCACTAAAGGTGCATTAGTAGTAGCTAAAGGTTAAAAGGTAGGCACATTGTATTTGTGTACTGGTAATACTTATTCTACCTTAGCTGCTACACAAACAGTTGCTACTGAGAGAGTTAAAGCACTTGTTGTAGGGACAGAAACAAAATTGTGGCACAATAGACTTGGGCACATGAGTGAGAAAGGGATGAATATCCTTCACTCCAGAAAGTTGCTACTAGGTCTAAAGTAGATTGACTTGGAGTTCTACAAAAAAATTGTTTATGGAAAACATAAAAGAGTCTGATTTCTCAAAGTTGGGAAAGAGAAGAAGAGTGATAAATTAGAGCTTGTTCATTCAAATGTATGGGGACCCACTTAGGTATCTTCTCTTGGTGTCTCTTTTTATTATGTTACTTTTATTGATGATGCAACTAGGAAAAAATGGGTGTATTTCCTAAAACAAAATTCAAAAGTATTTGAAACTTTTAAAGGTGGAAAGATTTGGTTGAGAATGAGACAGGAAAAAATTTGAAGTGTCTCAGATCTAATAATGGAGGTGAGTATTGAAGCAAATAATTTGAAAATTATTGTTCAAACAATGGAATCCATAGGCAGAAAACGGTTCCTAGAACCCCACAAGAAAATGGTGTGTCTAAGAGGATGAATAGGACCATTATGGAGCATGCAAGGAGCATGAGATTACATGTTGGACTACCCTTACAATTTTGGGCAGATGTTGTACATATCGTTGTTTATTTAATAAACAAAGGACCTTTAAATCCTTTGGATGGTGGCATTACAGAAGAGGCATGGCCGGGTAAAAAGGTAAACTATTCATTTATGAAAACCTTTGGTTGTGAATCTTTTGTCCATGTTGATATTGAAAATAGAACGAAGTTTGAGGCTAAGTCTAAAAAATGTACCTTCATTAGATATGGAGTAGATGAATTTGGTTATCGGTTATGGGATTATGAAAATCATAAAATCATTAGGAGCAGAGATGTTATATTCAATGAGAAGGTCATGTATAAAGATTAGCTGCGGGAAAAGAAGCATGAACATTCCAAAAAGGAATATGTGGTGTTGGATGAGATTACAGAAAATAAAATTCCTGCAATACCTGATGCTTAGCAACAACAAGTTATCCCACAAACTCCTGCAAGTGTTAGATGTTCTACAAGGAAAACTAGACCTCCAGAAATATTTTCTCCATCATTATATTATATAATATTAATTGATTCTGGTGAACCTGAAGGTTATGAAGAAGCAATGTAGGTAGATACCAAAAAGTAGTGGGAGCTAGGCATGAAAGAGGAAATGGATTCCTTGCTGCAGAATTAGACTTGGGACTTAGTCCAATTTCCTACAGATAAAAGAGAACTTCCAAATAAATGGGTTTATAGGTTGAAGGAAGAAGATGGAGGCAAGAAAAGACATAAGGCTAGACTTGTGGTAAAAGGTTTTGCAAAGAAAAAAGGTATAGATTTTGATGAAATATTTTCTCATGTTGTAAAGATGACTTCTATTAGAACTATTCTAATTCTTGTGGCTACGGAAGACTTGCATCTTGAACAGCTAGATGTGAAAACAGTGTTTCTCCATGGGGATTTGGAAGAGGAAATATACATTTAGAAACCACAGGGATATGAGGTCAAGGGTAAGGAGGAATTTGTGTGCAGGTTAAAGAAGAGTTTGTATGGCCTGAAGCAAGCACCTCAGAAATGGTATTTGAAATTTAATAGTTTTATAGATGAACAAGGTTACAAAAGATATCATTCTGATTATTGTGTTTATTTTAAGAAATTAGTTAATGATAGCTATATTATCCTGTTGCTTTATGTTGATGACATGCTCATTGTCAGGTCTAACATGTAACATATTAATGAACTTAAGCATAAATTAGCAAAGTCATTTCCTATGAGGAATTTGGGTGCAGTTAAACAAATCCTTGGTATGAGGATCACACGATACATGACAAACAAACAAACAAAAAATTCTCAAAGTGAGTATGTAGAGAAGGTGTTGAAAAAGTTTAGCATACAATATACAAAAGCAGTTAGTACACCTTTGCCGAGTCATTTTAAGTTGACTAAGGAGATGTGTCCAAAGACACCAAAGGAAGAAGACAAAATGTCTAAGATACCATATTCATCAACAGTTGGTAGCTTGGTGTATGTAATGGTATGCACAAGGCCAAATATTGCACATGTAGTGGGAGTTGTGAGTAGGTATATGAGCAATCTAGGAATGGAACATTGGAATGCAGTAAAATGGATTCTCTGATATTTGAGAGGTACTACTTCAAAGAAACTATGTTTTGGAGGAACAAATTCTACTCTAAGAGGATATGTTGACTATGATCTAGTGGGTGGTATTGATAGCAGGAGGAGTACTACAACGTATTTTTTTATTGTAGGAGGTACTGCAGTTAGTTAGATTTCAAGACTGCAAAAGGTTGTTGCACTTTCAACCACTGAAGCTGAGTATGTTGTTGCTACAAAAGCTAGCAAGGAGATTATTTGGTTACAACATTTTCTAGAGGAATTGGGACAACAACAAGAAGATATCCCTTTGTACACTAATAGCCAAAGTTCCATTCATCTTGCTAAGAACTCAACTCTACATTCAAAAACTAATCACATACAGCTCAGATACCACTCCATCCGGTCAGTTTTAGAGGATGGGAAGATAAAGCTGGAGAAAATTCACACAAGTGAGAATCCTGCAGATATGTTCACAAAGGTGGTTACACGGGAGAAACTGAATTTCTCATCAATTTTCGTTGGCCTTCATGACTGATAATGGTGGATATAAGAAACCATCCAAACCTGTAATCTAGTGGGAGTTGCAAGTGCAGCGATGTTGTTTAGGATCAGTCTCCAAGTGGGAGATTGTTTAGTGTGGAGCATGATCATTCTCCAAGTGGGAGATTGTTGATATGTGGTGACTGATCATGCAAATACTGTACACTTGTAACATATCCTCGTTGAGGTTTGGGGCCGAGCCAGGCCCTGAGTGAGGGTTTAGGGGCGGCAGCCCTCGATAGTAGGGGTTTGGGGGTGCAACCCCCCAAAAAAAAATTCTCATTAACATGTCAAGGTTTTCCCACTGACACGTCAAATGAAAAAATGGCTTTGTAAAACCCTAATTCTAGAAGCTTCCAAAAAAAAAATTATAAGTGGTTGGGATGTGAGTTGCGGTGTGTGTAATTCATGAGATTGTAATTTGTTTTGTACTTGATAATAAAATCATTGGGTGGTTGAGTTTCTACGGATGTAGCCCATATTGGGTGAACCACGTTAAATTTTTGTGCTGATCTCTTTTGTTTTATTCTTCATTGTTATTTTTGGGTTATTTAATTTGCATATAATTGTTAATGTTTATTGCTCTGATCTGCCTAAATCCTAACACATTCCTTACATATCATGTGAAATGATATCTATATTATATACAAGACATCACATTAACAACATTTTATGTCAGCCAATGATCCGGAATCAACCAGGACAACATAAGATGGACATAAATTTGAATTACATTAAATGTGTAGCGGGTGGGTCCTAAATCAAATTTGTTGCCTCCAATTCAACATGATGTTGTGTGCTTCCATAGGATCCTTAACCTAGACCTATTTTAACTCCCCATGCTATCACTAGATGTCGCACACCACTAGTTGTTGTTGCATAGTTTTGAAACACCAAATGGTTAGTTGATAAGCACAGTGACCCTTTTGTCACTTCAACCTTTTTACATGTTGAATATAACTTTTGAAAACTCTAGAATATGATACAATATGTGTATACATAATGTCCATTCAAACCACAGAGACAAACTCGCCTTCAGGAAGAAATATTGAACATGAATGTATTGCCAGAGAAATATCTCTACTCTGAGTAACTAACCTGAAACATTTTGGATCAAACTTCTAGATTCCTTGTCATCATGAATAGATAAAAGCATGATATATGAAGCATACTACAGTCACTCTTCTTCATTATACACAAAATGTAATGATAATTCAAGTATAATTACATTATATCTCATTGTACTACTGGCATGACTCGTTAGGCATTAGTGAGCACTACTTGACATTACTCCTTTGACATCAATGACCAAATTTGTTCAACAAGGAGGGAGAGGTAGAGAGGTAAAGAGGGAAGGAGGGAGAGACATAGAGATGGGGAAAGAGAGGGTGGGAGGGAGAGGTAGTGATCAAGAGAATGGACAGAGATGGGAGAGAAATAGTAATAGAGGGAGGGAGAAGAGAGAGGTAGGGAGGCAGGGATAGAGATGGGGCTAAGCAGGGAAAGCAAGGTAGAGAGGGAGAGAGGGTGGGAGAGACCTAGAGAGGGGAGAGAGAGGTGGGAGAGAAAGGGAAGTATCGATAGAGAGGAAAGGAGGCAAAATAGGAATAAAAGGTAAAACCTCAACTATCTATCATCAATCATAAACCCTAAACTCTAAGCTTTAATCAAAGTGGGAGAGATAGAGAAAGAGAAGGAGAAATTGGCTTTGGTATTCTAAAAATGCATTTTCATTTGGCAAGCATCAAATTCAACACTTGCCAATTGATTTGCATTGGTAAATACCAACCCTTTGGGTTGGGTTTGCCTTGGGCATCCAACCCAGAGGGTTGGATGACCATTTCATGCCAAATATGTATTTTTTGAAAAGGTAAAAAAAATCACACATTTTGGTCATGCTCTCCATCAAGTTTGCATGTGTTTCAATGGAAATTTATAAAAATACCATGATGATGTTAAGCTCTATCTTAGCTATCTAAACATGTAATTTTTTCACATTTTAATTATGTTAAGGTTTTCATCTTTAATTTCTTTTGTTAGTGTCTCCATTTTTTCTCAAAAACCAACATGTGGTATTTTGGGTATAGTTTTTTACGTGTTCGTTGAATTTTGAAAAAAAAACATTTTTAGAAACTAAACTCTATTATACGTGTATTGAAAAAAACTAAATTGATTTTTGATTAATTTTTTAAAAATTTAGGGGGGTGCATGCTCAAATTTCTATTTTCAGAATGTGTCCACTTCAAAAATTAGTAAAAAATCATAAATTCATTAAAAATTAGTCAAAAAATTTGGCATAAACTACATGGTGTTAGCTAATTTCTCATTGAAGTGATTTTTGAAATTTTAAAAGTTAACATTTTAGAGGGAGCACTCCATACACTATGTTATGTTTTTTGAAAAATTGGACAACTTTGTGTGCTCCCCTTTTTGAAACCCTTAATCTTCACCATTTTCAAAAAAAAATAGTAATTTAGAAAGTAGATTTGGGGCACTACAACTCTTGTTCTTGTTGCATCTTCAAATTTTGAGTGTAACTATCTTCATTTTCTCGTCAAATATCAAACTTTTCTTATTTCAAAAAAAAAGTGGCATGTATCACATCTTGGTGCACTTACCTAAGTACAGTATATAGAGGAGGTAAAGGTTAGTTTTTATCACTATGTTGAGTTTTTTTTTATTTAAGACTATTGAAGGTATCCCCCTCGAAGTGGCATATTACTATCAAGTATTTGCAGCATGTTTAATATTATATTCTTCTATTGTGCAAATTTTTTTATTAAAAATAGTCTTCAAGTTGCACAATGAGAAGATATTAAAATCAAGGATGATGTGATTTTGTCTAGTATATGGAGAGAAAATCATATTAAAAAGTATACTCTAAATGTTTTTAGTGATGATACTATGAAGAAATATTTCATACTAGAACAAAATCATCAATCTATAGTTTTTTATCATATGCAACAAAAAATTTAGAGGAAAAAGTCAAAATTTATTACCTACTATAACTGAACATTTCAACTTCACAATTTTTGGAGAAGAGTAGTTTTCAAGGAATAAGCCAATTGAATTAATGGTTGAGCCTTATGTTGAAAAAGAAGTTGAAGTATATAATTTTTGGTATGAGAATAATGATGATGACTCTGATAGTTTTTTGTTAACATAAAATAGGTTTTGAAGGGGCCCTGAAACCCTGTACAAAAGAAAAGGTAGTACGAAGATAAAGCAATTAAGTTGCCCCACCAAAAAAACACCAGGTTGATTAAATAGCAATTAGCCAACCATCAGCAGAAAGCAAATAGAGAAGCCACAAGAAAAACAAAAAAGATAGACAAAGCAGTGACTAAAGAAGTTATTTTAACATCCTAGCTGCTTACAAATCCTTAGATATCACCTTATTGTTCATTTCCATGATCTCTTCAACATCCTTCCTTGGAGCCACATTATTCTTTTTTGTTTTGGTCTGAGTAAAAGTGCTTGGCCTAGTCCCTAAGTTAGCAGCCTATATACCATTCTCAACGTCCTCACCCCCATCTTGGTTCACCAAATCATTAAACAGGGATTTACCATTCCATTCCCTTGCTTTTTCATTCAGAAACACCAAACCTTCAGCAAAGGTATCAAACTTCTCCTTGTTGAGATTAATCAGAGCATTGAGATCTTTACGCATCTGCAGAGAATTCCTTTCCACAATGGAAAGCCTTGGACCATGATCTCTCTTCAAATTAGCAACATCCTCCAACATTTGGCCGAGGTTGGAATTCAATGATCTAACCATACTAAAATTAGATTTCTTCTCCCTTAAGCTTCTTAGGGTAGATATATTATAGTGAGCAATCATGTCATACTTGCCATGGAGGTCTTGGACCTCTTGAACCAGCCACATGAGCATATTAAAAATGACATCTTCCCCTTCCTTTGTAATGTCCCCTTCTCAAACCTAATCTTTCCAGTGACCGTTGGCCTTTTTCTAGAGACCCGAAGGCTAGTCGGAAGGTAAAATTAGGGTTTTCTATTTTTGAGGAGGTCATTGCTCAGAGCTGGTGGATTCAATGGCGGATTCTTTTTGGGGTTTCAGAGAGCTTCGCAGTGGTATGTTCAGTTCGGCATTCGGAGCATTTTCTAGAATTTACTATTTTTAGTAAATTCTATTTTTAGCAGCTTTTCAGTTGGGTTCAACTTGGTTGACTTCCTGCTTCAGTTGGGTCAGTTGACTTGGTCAGTATCGGCTTCAGGGAATAATTGGAGAGATAAGTGGATATATTTAATTAAAGGTCACGTTTTAATGTTATAATTGAACATTGACTCCCCCCTTAGCCTAGTGTAATCACTTCAAGTCTTTTTAAAAGGTGTTCTTTAAGGGTGGCACTTCATTAAGAGAATTAATTAATTCTTTTATGAATTTTATTATAAGTTCAAAAGTGGACGCCTTTTTCAAGAGAGATTAAATGATAATTAAAAGACAAAATTGCTTGGATAAGTGGGACGCCATCTTTGAGGAGATTAGGGTTTTGAGCTGAAAGTGGATTTTAGGGTTTCGAGAAGTCAACTGGAAAATTATAAAAGGGAGACTTTGAGCATCATTTCACATCTTTGGTCTATGTTATTGTTATGCTGCCGAAATGGTTGCGGATTTGCTTCGAGGAATGAAGGCCTCCTAGCTCAGGCATCGCTTCTTGTTTGTAAGACAACAACTAGTGGTGATTTTAGTCTAGTTTATGAGTGCATTGGGATTTGTGTATTGTAATCTGCATTTGTCCAAGTAGATTTAGTTTTTGGCATATTAGATGTTTTTGGTTTTTTCAAGTTTGCTACAGCAGATCCGTATTTTTATTTGTAAATCAAACAAGACACAAAAATTCATTGTGGGTATTGTTTCATTCCATCCTTCTTGGCTAGGCGCCCATGGTTGCAAATTTGTAGATTTTAATTTGAAGGATCATATTTTATAAAGAGAATTTGCCCCTTTCAGCTGGGCCGTACTTTTCAGGGGTCTTGGGTTTTGTGCATTAAATGTCTGCTGCATTTTAAGTCTAACTAGTATGGCGCCGATGATGGCGAGCATTGGTCAGAGGGTCTTCTACTCTAAATGCAGAAACGGGAACTCGACGTCAAGTATGTGCTACCCAATCCAATGCGGAGTGAGGGGCGACCATATGACGGAGTGATTACAGTAACAATGCTTGAAAGAAATGCAAAAAGATGAAACTGCTCAACACCCAGAATGTGCTTGCTACCCAGAATGGGAAGTAGCTACCATAGGGCGGAGGTAAATCTATTACAATAATTATTGAAGAAGAATGAGTATTACAATAGCAATAAAGCAATATTCAAAGAACGACTGGTCAGTACTACTGCCAGTTTACAACATATGATTGCCTGCAAATCAGAATATAAGATGCTCTTTCAATGGTGCATACAATAAGAATCCTTCTGCAAATGTTATAAGAAATCTTGACAACAACCAAGAAAGGAAGATGCAGATTCCGCAAACTATCATATCAGATCTGCACTTTTTGTTACATAACTAGCAACTTACAAACTCAAAGAATTGTTCATAACTTCCTCAAATATGACCTGAATGATGTGAAGTAAAATGCAATGCAGCCTAATGATTAAGGCGACCAAACCCAAACACTAATACAGACCCAAATGCCACTAATTTAATTTGCACGGAAATCAAGACAGTACACAATGGTACGGCCCAGCTGAGAAATTCGACTTTGCTTTAAAAATTCAATACACAACAATAAAATCTGATATTTGAGCTAATGATTCGCCCTTGATAGACTAAGGGATTAAGACAATACCCACAAGCTATATTTTTGTATTTTTTTTATTTACAAATAAAAATACGGATCTGCTGTAGCAAACTTGAAAAAACCAAAAACATCTAATATTCCAAAAACTAAATCTACTTGGACAAATGCAGATTACAATACACAAATCCCAATGCACTCATAAACTAGACTAAAATCACCACTAGTTGTTGTCGTACAAACAAGAAGCGATGCCCGAGCTAGGAGGCCTTCATTCCTTAAAGCAAATCCGCAACCATTTCGGCAGCATAACAATAACATAGACCAAAGATGTGAAATGATGCTCCAAGACTCCTTTTTATAATTCTCTAGTTGACTTCTCAAAACCCTAAAATCCACTTTTAGGTCAAAACCCCAATCTCCTCAAAGATGGCGTCCCACCTTTTCAAGCACTTTCTCTTTTAATAATATTTTAATCTTTCTTGGAAAAGGCGTCCATTTTGAACTTTAATCAAAACTTCATAAAAGAAATAATTAACCCTCTTAATGAAGCGCCACCCTCAAAAGGCCACCTTTTAAAAAGACTTTAAGTGATTAAGCTAGGCTAAGGGGGGAAGTCAACGTTAAATTATAACATTAAAACGTGACTTTAATAAAATTAGCCCAACTTATTTCTCCAACTGCGCCCCAAAGCCATTAATGAATAAGCCAACCAATCAAACTGACATAGGAAGTCAACCAAACTGAACCCAACTAAAAAGCTGCCAAAAATAGAATTTACTAAAAATAGTAAATTCCAGAAAATGCTCTGAATGCTGAGATGAACATACCACTACGAAGCTCTCTGAAAACCCAGAAATAATCCGCCATTGAATCCACCATCTCTGAGCAATGACCTCCTCAAAAATAGGAAACCCTAATTTTACCTTCCGACTAGCCTTCGGGTTTCCAGAAAAAGGCCAACGGTCACTGTGAAGATCAGGTTTGAGAAGGGGACATTACAGTCCGCCCTCCCCAAGATTGCTTGTCCTCAAGCAATCGCAAACTAGGATGCTACAATATCTCATCACTTTCCCAAGTTGCATCCTCCATAGGCAGGTTCTTCCACTTTACCAGGTATTCTCGATGGTTCTCAAACTGATCTTTCCGGTGACCGTTGGCCTTTTACGGAGACCCGAAGGCTAGTCGGAAGGTAAAATTAGGGTTTCCTATTTTTGAGGAGGTCATTGCTCAACTGGTGGATTCAATGGCGGATTCTTCTGGGGTTTCAGAGAGCTTCGCAATGGTATGTTCAGTTCGGCATTCGGAGCATTTTCTGGAATTTACTATTTTTAGTAAATTCTATTTTTAGCAGCTTTTCAGTTGGGTTCAGCTTGGTTGACTTCCTGCTTCAATTTGGTCAGTTGACTTGGTCAGTATCGGCTTCAGGGCATAATTGGAGAGATAAGTGGATATATTTAATTAAAGGTCACGTTTTAATGTTATAATTGAACGTTGACTCCCCCCTTAGCCTAGTGTAATCACTTCAAGTCTTTTTAAAAGGTGTTCTTTAAGGGTGGCACTTCATTAAGAGAATTAATTAATTCTTTTATGAAGTTTATTATAAGTTCAAAAGTGGACGCCTTTTTCAAGAGAGATTAAATGATAATTAAAAGACAAAATTGCTTGGATAAGTGGGATGCCATCTTTGAGGAGATTAGGGTTTTGAGCTGAAAGTGGATTTTAGGGTTTCGAGAAGTCAACTGGAAAATTATAAAAGGGAGACTTTGAGCATCATTTCACATCTTTGGTCTATGTTATTGTTATGCTGCCGAAATGGTTGCGGATTTGCTTCGAGGAATGAAGGCCTCCTAGCTCGGGCATCGCTTCTTGTTTGTAAGACAACAACTAGTGGTGATTTTAGTCTAGTTTATGAGTGCATTGGGATTTGTGTATTGTAATCTGCATTTGTCCAAGTAGATTTAGTTTTTGGCATATTAGATGTTTTTGGTTTTTTCAAGTTTGCTACAGCAGATCCGTATTTTTATTTGTAAATCAAAAAAGACACAAAAATTCATTGTGGGTATTGTTTCATTCCATCCTTCTTGGCTAGGCGCCCATGGTTGCAAATTTGTAGATTTTAATTTAAAGGATCAGATTTTATAAAGAGAATTCGCCCCTTTCAGCTGGGTCGTACTTTTCAGGGGTCTTGGGTTTTGTGCATTAAATGTCTGCTACATTTTAAGTCTGTCTTTGGGTCTTGGTATGAGCGCCTCCCTTCTATTAGTTATTTGCAATTGATATCAAGCCTTTTGAATGAGAAAATAGTGAGTTCCGAGCATTCCAAGGAATCCTTTGTTGTTGGTTTTTGTGTGAAAGGTGCAGGTCTGTTACAGCAGTTCGAATAAATATACAATTTCTATTTTGGCTGGTGGTGATAACTCTTTAAAAGCAACGTGAAGACTTCAGAGAAGGTTGCCCAAGTCTGGAAAACAAGGTTGGATCTAGATTTGCTATTTCTGTTGATCTTTACTTCTCAGCAACTAAGTTCACGAATATTGTACATCTCTCTTATAAGCTGATTTATATTGTTAGCAAGATTTCATCTCTTACATTGTAAGCTGGCAGTAGTACTGACAGCATTATAGATTCTTGCTTTATCATATTGTAATAGTCTTCTTACTTTCAGCAGTTGATATTGTTTTAATTAACCTCCGCCCTATGGTAGCTACTATCCCAGTCTGGGTTAGAAAGCACATTCTGGGTGTTGAGTATTTCCAGCTTTCCGCATTGTCTTTTCAAGCATTGTTATTGTAATCACTCCATCATATGGTCGCCCCTCACTCCGCATTGGATTGGGTAGCACATACTTGACGTTGAGTTCCCTTTCAGCATTTAGAGTAGAAGACCCTCTGACCAATGCTCGCCATCATCGGCGCCATACTGGTTAGAGTTGTTTCAGTACGTTTGGATTTATCTTCTAACCTTAATGGGTACTTGATTGTAATGTTGTAATCTGATAATTGGAAAATCAAAAAAATTTGGCTCGGAATATTTCATCCTTGACCAACCTAGAAGCTTGTGTAAAGTCCATTGCACCCCAATACAAACTCCTCCCCTAATGGGAGCTCATGGGAGTGTCTTCTTCCTAGAATCCATCAGGCAGAGTAACCTTTTCTTTGCCTTTGTCTTTAGAAGAAGACACAATAGGGGAATCCTCCAAATCAACAAAATTATTCACCTTCCCCATTGTTAGTACCCCCATCTCCACCACAATCCTGAATATTCTCCTCATTCACATAATCTACCACTTCATCAACCTTATTAACCCCAATTCCCTCCTAAAAAAATTCCACCAATTCAAAGGAACACATCAACTCTTGCTTTGAATTCTTCCTTCTACTTGCTTTACCATCCAAAACCTCCTCTTCACAAGTAGGTAGAATTTTATGTTTCGCACATGAGGAAGAGGGCTTAGCCTTTTTGACAGATATTTTCTTACCCCTAATAGATGGGGTATAATCCAAGTCCGTATGGTAACCATCTGACCATGTAGAAGATTCATCCTCAATTTTCGTTCCAACATCATCTTCCACCTCCTCGAGCTAACATTTCCCACTCATCTTTACCTTCTTCTTGGAATTGTCAAGATTACCAAAAACAGGGGACTCAATAAAATATTTAGATTTTATATGATCCACAATCAATAGCATCAAACCCTCATGTAAGAAGGGATTTCTAGGATTATTTCTGAAGTTTGCAATCCCATTCTCCAAAGACAACAAAAGATAGAAAGGGAACGATACAAGCTTACCATGTCAGAAATGATTTAGTAGCACGAAGTGGTCCCCATAAAGAGTCGTGTACCTCTTGTCCAAGGTAAAGTAATGCATCAATACCATGTCCATGTCACCACAAATAGGCTTAATTTTGGTGTGATCAAAACTCCCACATGGGAGTCTAACCATTTTTTCCTTCTCCTTGTCCCTCAGGAAATTCATTCTAGCCACCCCCGACATGGATTTTTCTCTAAAAAAATTCCTCCCTTAAGTCGACATCCCTATTACTTCCGCAATAAACTCCTCATTTACAGTGATGTCCATACCAAATAAACTCAGCACCTAACCATGCCAAGCTTTGAAAAACTCCTACGAGACACTTGAATCAAACCCGTGCAATTTCTTCATGAATGGAGTAACCCCTCCCTTCTGTAAAATCTCCCACACATCAACATTGGCTTTGATCTTAGCACATGAGAAGGGCTCTATCTTGCACCAATCACCTCCCATCTTCAATGGCACCAAGTTCATAGGAAAGAAATGTTAAGAGTAATAGGTTGTTTACTTGATTAATTTAATCATATTGATTAATTAATTAAGCCACCTTTACTTTATTTCACTTAAGTTAAACTTAGGAATATTTATTTTGCATTATTAAACTAGTCATGTCATCTCGTTCATTATGATCTTGACACTTCTCACATGCTAATTTAACTCTCGTCCTAGGGTTCTCACTTTAGGGTTTTGATCTCCTTTCTTAAGGATTGATCTCTTTGTAATTATTACTTTCTCGAGTAATGCATTTTTAGCTTCATGTTTGCAAATCACCATTCTTGTGTCTCTTGATCTCCTTTGGTGACAGGTTATTTGCTTCCAGGTGTTCATTGGGATCTGTGAGGTTGGATTATCAACTTCTACATGGTATCAGAGCATAGATTCAACAAACCTCTTCTCAATTTATGAGGTTTTCTTCTTCAACAAGGGTTGCAGTCTTCAAATCTGAATCCCCTTTGCTTGTTTTGCAAATTTTGGAGGTGTGCATTTCACGAAGCATTTTTGTGTGAAAAGGACCTCGCCGTTGGATCCAGAGCTGTCAATAAAGTCAAATTTGGCTTTTGTTTCACCTGATTTTGATTCTTGACGCCAGATCTAAGAGGTTTTGAAGCAGTTGCTTTGTTTCTGGATCTAGAAGGTAGCTATATTTTTGGAGCATTTTGGCGTGAAACGGATGTCACCATCGCGCTCAAAAAGCCCAAAAACCTTAAGATCGCCTGTCAAATCATCAAATTTGGTGAAGTTGGCATCTAAGGAAAAAAACAATTGCCAGGGAAGTCGTACGGCCTCCCCAGCATGAAAATCGAGGTGAAATAAAAAATATATTTGTATATTTTTTTTCTACAAAAAAAAAGTTTAAAAAAAAATCAATTTAAAAATATTTTGAAAAGCCTTTTTAAAAAGGCACGCAAGTTTTTATTATAAAGTTTTTTTTTTTAAATTGATCGTACCCACAGGGTACCTGCTAATTGTAGGCCCTGTGGACCAGCTGTACTTGCCACCAGCAGTGGCTATTAAGACTGTCGTCTGGCAGTGTAAAGCCATCGGTGGTGGCCTTAATACCATCAGTCGGCAGCAGTGGAGGCACTATGGGCTCCGCCCCCACCCCCACCTTTTTTTAAATTTTTTTTAATAAATAAAGTTTTTTATATTTTTTTTATGCTTTTTTTACTTTTAAAAAAATAAAAAAAGCAAAAATCATTCAATCTTTTTTGCAATTTTTTTTTTTTAAATAAATGTCACATGCACTATAATTGGAGATTTTTTACAAGCACTAGACTATATTTGGGGGGCTTCTATTTATGGAGGTGTTTTTGAAAAATTTGGCAAAGTTCCTTTTTACCCTTGCTCAGCCCCTCTTCGTTGGGTTTTTCACTTTTGCACCTCAACTTCCAGAGGCCATATCTCAATCATACAATGATCTTTTTCAATGCAATTTTTTTTAAAATGGGGTGGAATTTCATGCTCTTCGCAGTGGTGTAAGCATTTTTTAGTTTTTGACTTCTAATTTTTTCCAGAATTTTGTTTTCTCAGTGTTGTAGTTGTTCAGTTATCATTTTAGAGACTTCGACGGGCCATATCTTCTGCATCCAGACACATTTTTGGGTGCCATTTTTTTTAAAGTGCGTGTTTTTTCGTGTACTTCATCATGGTGCTACCAGTTTCCTCTTTTTATGTAAGATAACTGTATTTTCAACATGTTATCTTTTTTGGACCTTATGGGCTCACATTGCATGTACTTATGATTTTGTAAACGCACTGAGATAAAGTGCCTCTCTATTGCACATGTATTATGGGATCTTGCACATCACTTTGTGCTTTATTGTACTCGCAGTATGATATAAAGTGCCATGGGGTTGATGTTTTCCTTTGTTTTGCCTCCATACCTTTCTCATTTGTGTGTTCCTTGGTTTGCGCACCCTTTATATATGTTTGTACTTTCATTTCTACACTTTTAGATGTTCTTGGTTCCTCTTCATGCACTACATTCTAGCATTCAGTTTCAGTGTACCTGTCACGCCTCTCCCTTTTCAGCATTATGGGAGGTTTCTACTATTAGTGTTATTGCTTCCTTGGTTTCACATTGGAGTGAGCTATGTATACAGTATTTGTTCCTATGTACTAGATGGATGCAACGGTTGGTTACCCATGCATTTCAGTGAGATGGAGCACTTACCATATGGACACTCTTGCATTCCTATTTCTGGAGGCGACCTTCCATTTTCACTTGATCAATTCTTCAAACTATTGGTACTTGTTCCATTTGTATCTTTGAGTTCTTGATGTTTTCCTTGGTTTTCCATCAGATTTGAGTAGTGTTGTTGGGGGCACTCATACAGATTCTTGTCTTCTTGATCCTAATCATCATATGTTTCAGTGAAGGTTCTTCTTTCAGCATTTCAACAGTCTTTCTTTGACAGTGTTTGTAGCTTTTTCATGCTTCAGTGGTGTTCTTTTGTTCATCCTTTGTTCCTATCTTTTGGGACAACCTTTCCTTGTTTGGAAACTTCTTCATTCCTTCGCTTGGTTTTCACCTCTTCTTGAAGTGGAGTTTTTCCCACATGGTTTTCTCTATTTCTCTGCATTATAGAGATCTTTTGTTTGTACATGGGTACCATATTTGGCCTTGTTTGTCGGGACCCATCATGCATTCTTTTTTGGGTTTTTAGCTACTCCCTAAGTTCATCTTAAGGGGAGGTGTTAGAGTTATCATACATTAGCTAATAATTAATTAATCTTTAATTGATTATTAGTCTAATTTATTTTCGCACACCTTAGCTAAACTTAGAAATGCTTTATTAGTTGAGTTAATAGTAGATCATTATGTCTCATCTCATGTGATGATGACACTTGCCATGATCTTATCCCTTTCTCATTTATGGCTTTTCTCTTATAAGCATTCAACCCTCATTGTAATTACTCTCAAATATTATCTGGAGCTTTCATATCTTTTTGAAAGTCTCTTCTGGAGCTTTTTCTTGTTGAAGAATATAGCAATTCTTGTTTGCAGATGTCTTGCGTTGAAGGTGTATTTGTTTGTTGTTTGATCCTATGGTTCATGGTTTTGTGCTTGTTTCACAATTCTAACAAGAAACCCCACAACACAAATGCAAATAATCAACAAGGCCAAAGATAAAATTACACCTAGAAAGTGTGTGGGCCTGCCTTTCGAGGTACAAATAAAAATAATGGCTAGATCCCTCCTGCACATACAACTCATACTCCCACAATTTCCAATGAACACCACAAGCATCAAGTGTCTTATCATCATCAAATGATCATTATTAACACGCCAACCCTTGAGATCACTTGAAGAAACAACCCCCTCCAAAAAATTAGAAGCAATCATTGTTTAGCAAGGATATAAGCTCCACTGGTAGGTTATCATTAACCTCCCATGACCTAGCCGATGCTACACCAAGATTCGTCAATAAATCTGCCACCCCATTAGCCTCATGAAAGGCATGGGAAATATAAAATTAATCAAACTCATTCAAAAAAGAGAGAGCATCAAAAATAAATCTTTCAATAGACCAAGAAGGAGGGGAAATTTTCCTAAGGCAATTAATAATATTCAAAGAATCCCCTTCTACCCAAATTTTGGAAATCCCCTTCTCCCTAGCCAATTTAATACCATGATAGGCTGCCACAAATGATGACTATGATAGTTATTCAAGTGATGAAGAAGATTATATTTCTTCATACTCTTATTCAAACAGTTATCATCATCACATGCATTCTAAAAATGTATTGGCATGTCCACTCCACCAATTGTAGGTGTTGGTCAATCTAATGATAGTGTAACCCAGAAAAAGGAAACTATGAATGATGATACATTTATTCTTTTATCTCCTCCTGAATCAAAAGTGTCCACTTTTAAAATCATTGAAGAAAAAATGGAGAGTAATATGGTTGAAAAAGAGGTTAAAGGAAAATTCAAAGACAAGGGAAATGAAGACAAAACAAGAAACGTCATTATTCCAACATATGTGCATCCTAATTTTTTGGGCATTCATGATTATAAAAAATCATATTTATGACTTCTAAACCTAAAAAATCCCTATATCGAATATTGTGACTTAATTTTTGTATTTCTCATGTTGACTTTACAAGTCATTTGACATATGTTAAGAAGAGAAATATATGTATATGTCTAACAGTTGACTTGATCCTAAAGAAATGAAATGAAATGAAAGATTCAATATAAAAATCATTGAATAATCATGAAAAAATAACATTGATTAAATAAATAAAAATTCTTAATCCCATGACATTTTTATTCCAAGCTAGTGATTGGAAACATCATATGACAACTTTATTTTTAGAGGGATTATTCTTTCTCCTTCACAAATTATGCAAGAGGATATTCTTGTTAATAAATTTAAAAATATAGAGTTACCAATTTCTATTTTTCTTACATCATTCATGGACCATGAAGTATTTGATTCAATTATTGCAAAGAAAGATGAAACCAAATTATTTAGGAATGGTCTCATACTTATTAAGATTGCCGTTCATAATATGGATTCTCAATCTATTGTAATGGAATTTGATTCACATTAGGTTTCACATGAGATACATCTAGTGCAAAGAATATTATTTTTTAATCCAAGGAAAGCAGAAAACATGCAAAGGTTGGACATCGAAATTTCTAATGTAGTACAAGAAGATTCAATTAGCCACTTGCATGACAATGTTAAATTAATTTAACAAGTTTCTGAGTATTTATTGAAGGATTTAGATCATGGTATGACTTGTTATTTGTAAAACCAATATGTCACAAAGGTTTTAGGCCTTCCATTAGGAATGTGAAATGGAAATTTGGTTCATAAACACTTCAAAGATGTAATCCATTGTTCCACACAAGCACCTATTTTTATTATCCTATTAATGGATTCATGTGATCCTCATAGAGAAGTTTGAGGTAAGGGTGTTCTACCATCCACATAAGTAATTAGGAGTTTTTTTCGTGATTTTTCAATTTTATTTTCTGTGTTTCATTTTTTTATTTTTTTTCTTGTGTCATGTATCTTTCTCTTTATGTTTGTGTTGTTTTACCTTTGACTCAATTTGCTTAATGGATAAGGTTTTCCAATATTGCTATATATTTTAGGTCCCTTCTATGTCCTTTATAATCCTTGTCCCCAATCAGAGCTAGTTGTTTCCTACAAACTCCGTCTAACTTTTCTCCAAAATTTTGGGTTACTTTCATGTCTTGTGGATTAAGTCTTAAACAAATCATGATAAAAAAAACCTTCAAGGTTCTCACAAATTTTCTAATTATATCTTCCTTGTCAACCATTTTGAATTTCTAGAAGTCCTATCAATATTTTTTGATTTTGCTAACTCCCCAAGACCCTAAAAAGTCCTTTAAAACCATGAATTGGTATTTTCTATAGTTCTCAAACTTCCTAACTTCTTTAAAAATAGTCTTTCTTTCTACTTTTCAGTCCTTTCAAAATCTGTAAAACTACTCAAAGTGCCAAAAAACAAAGCATCAAAGACTCTCAAGGTTTGTGGACCTTTGAAATCATTGGAAAAGTTCACATCAAGCTCAAATTTTTGACTGGAGGTTTCAAATTCTTTTGGCATCAGCAAATTCATGTTGGAAATATTGTCATTGATGTCAAAGGCATATAAGAGATTGTTAGAATGTGGTCATTGACTTGAAAGATGAGAAAGGCATAATATTGCTACTAAATATTGCATGAAGATATGAAGGCCAAAGGCCACTAATCATTGTTCACATCCAAGGAAAATCATATCATTAGATATTCTAATGGACAAATAGTGATCATAAATACAAACAATGAAGGTTAAAGACCAATAAAGGGCAGTAGCACAAGGATGGCGAGTGCACGGTCGGGTGTAGAGGAGCACAAAGAAAATCAAGCAAGCATCTGATCAAATGGGGGGGATTTGGAGGTGGTTCGCGGGTTGGTAAATGACGGTTTGCTACCATCGGAGGTGCTGAGTAACAAGAGTATCAAGCAACTTGCAGTTGCTCTTTGACGGCGGACAGAAGGAGTTAAACAACGGAAAAATCATGGCACTACCAAGTGCGCGGGACCTCATTCCCCAAATCCTCTAACCATTGTTTCACACTCCCCTACTACGAAGGATCACACAAAGGGAAACTACAGACTATGCAAAAATGCTATGAATCCATTCCATGCCTGTAGCAATTTTTGCAAGGAGTGGATCCTCTCCCTTCATTCTACGACTGACTTGGGGTTTGTCCCCGTTCCTGCTATGGCACCCAACAAGAGAATTTATTTAGCTCCAGATCCCCCACCTCCTTTGGTGGTTACCCCTCCTGATATGTGCTCCTCTTGGATTTTGGGAAACTGCAAGGTGGATTTGGCCCCTGATCCTGTTGATTTTCATATTTCTAATGAGTGCATAAGGGAAGTCTCCTCAAACATTGGACAGTCTTTGATCTTTAGATCTGTGGGATGACGACCTCCTTTTAATGATTTCATGGCTTGGTGCAAGAGCTCTTGGGAAAATTTTCCCCCCTTTTGTGGAATTGTTGGATTATAGTTTCCTTTTTGTTATCTTACAAAACCATAAGGATTGCAAGTTTTTCTAGGATAATGGACCATGGTTTTTTGGCAAATCGGGATTATCTATGACCCCATGGTCCCCTTTCTTTGATCCTGCAAATTTTCAAATTTCCACCATACCAATTTGGTTGTGCCTTTACAATCTACCTTTGATTTTGTGAAATCTGATTCAAATTGAATCCTTTGTCAACTAGTTTGGCACCTTCATTAAAATTGAGGAAGGGGATTATCACAGAAGGTACTCCAGATTTTGTGCTCTGATTGAAATCCCCAACCCTTTGCCTCATATGATTCATATCAACTCATCACTTGGCTCTTGGATACAATATATTAATTATGAAGGGCTTCCAGAGAGATGCTTCAGGTGCAATCAACAATGGCCAACAGGCCATCAATCTTAAGAAATAGGTTCGCAAGAAGGGTAGTCCTAACGCAGATTTTATTTAGAGAAATCTCGGTATCTTCTTGGATCATCGCTTTTCATCTCCCCCTAAAGTTGGGGCTGATGGAAACTCTAAAAACATTTCCCCTCCATCCAATAGGGCGAAGGATACACAGCATCAGCAAGTGGATAGGGATAAGTAGTTGAATTTAGGAGTCTCGGTGAATAATGAGAAAGGGTTGGTTTTCTCAAACAACAAAGATACATTGGTTCAGGCAGTTGTTATGGATTGCTCAAAGCGTCACTCCATTCCCCAGACTAGGGGAAGGGACTAAATTTTGGTTAAGGACAGCAAGCGTCGGGGAAGGAAAACTGAAGCTGAGAAACTGATATTGGATGCCCAAGAAGCGATTGATGAAGGAACTCAGTGGACGATGGAAGAACTCTTTATGACGAGAAAAAGAAAACAAAAGAAAGGTTGATTTCTTGTGGCTCTATTGGTATATCTTTGTTGGTCTTTTTAAGTTTCTGTGATTTTGTTTTCTTTGTCCCCTCTCATCTTTTATGCTCCCCAATTTTGGGTCTAAAGCATTATTATTTTTAACTTCCTTTATGTTATATGGGAGTGGTCCCTTAACCAATATCTTACGTACAAAAAAAAAAGAACAATAAAGTCGATGGACAATCTCAAACTGGCATTGGTTGGGAAGCTTTTGTCTTACAGGCCAAATATCAAATTGGTTCGTCAATGGGTTGCTTCCACTTGGAATCTCAAAGGAAATGTTACCATAAAATCCATGCCAAGAGGTGTTTTCCTTTTCTTCTTTGTGGTTTACAAAGATATGTTGAAGGTTTTAACTCGAGGTCCCTGGGCGTTTGACTCTCGGTTTAAGAACTTTCTCTCTCTGCAAGTGGAAATTGGGTTTTGATCCTTTGGCTGATCTAGGTGCCTCGGCTCCAACTTGGGTCCGCCTTCCTGGCCTACCTCTTGAGTTCTGGGAGATGGGTATTCTAAAAGGAATACCCAACTCCTTTGGTAGTCTTTTGGCTATTGATAAGATTACTCAGGAGCGTTCTAGACTAGTTTATGCTTGTATTTGTGTAAATGTGGTTGTGAATATGGTCTCACCATCTTCAATCCTCAAGTCAAAATTTCTAAAAGGAATACCCAACTCCTTTGGTAGTCTTTTGGCTATTGATAAGATTACTCAGGAGCGTTCTAGACTAGTTTATGCTTGTATTTGTGTAAATGTGGTTGTGAATATGGTCTCACCATCTTCAATCCTCAAGTCAAAATTTGGTAGCTAGACCCAACCTCTAGAATATGAAAATTCCCACCTCTTATGCCAGTTGTGCAAGAAGTTTGGTCACCTCA
The DNA here is from genome assembly GCA_007258455.2 of Sequoia sempervirens. Classification (NCBI taxonomy): domain Eukaryota; kingdom Viridiplantae; phylum Streptophyta; class Pinopsida; order Cupressales; family Cupressaceae; genus Sequoia; species Sequoia sempervirens. The sequence continues at coordinate 29,797 of VDFB02355907.1, read as the reverse complement.
TTGACTCTTGTGGGAACAAAACTGTTGAGGGTACCTCTGCTAAGGAGAAAAAACCAGTGGAGGAAACCTCTGCCATGAACTTGCTTCAGTTGCTCAACCTTCTGCAACTCCTGTCCCTACGGTCTGTGTCCCTCAACAGAAGGAAATCCATGTCCCAAGTAGTGAGACTATTCCAATAGAACCTCTTGTTGTTTCTAATGACTCGTTTTGCTTTAACCCTAAGGTTTCTGCACTTGTTTCCTATTTTCATACCCCTATTTTTCTGAAAATGGTGATGTCGGATATTGGGGAAGAAGTGAATATTGGGGATGAACCTAAGGAGGTCTCCCTTATGGTGGAAAAATTGCAAGCACCCCTAGATAAGATTCAGGATTTAGGAGTGGGTGTTGACTTCAAAGAAGGAGAGATAGTGCATTTTGACACCAACCTGTCATTGGAGGATATGCATTTCTTATCCCAAAAAGGAGGCAGGAAACCTAAGTGACTCTTTGGCTTTGTTGGGATTTCCTCTACAACCTAGTGATAAAGAGGATGAGGAAGATTGATCTCAAGCTCCTATTAAATCTAAAAAGAAAAATAAGCCGACTGTTGGGGGGAAATAAGGTGGCTAGACCTTCCCAAAAGGAGTCCATAACTAAAGACATTGTTAGGTATGTGGCTATTGGAGAACAAAGAACCTTGGATTCGATCACTGGGTCAAAGTCCAAAAAGAAGTAGCCCTGGTTGTTTCTTTGGGGTTTGGGTGGTGTTGTACCTTGTTTTTCTCAATGAAGTATCTCTCCTGGAATATAAGAGGCCTTAATATCCCATACAAACAGTTTTTGGTTAAAACCTATATCCTTGACAATAAAGTGGATGTTCTCCAACTCCAAGAAACAAAGATGAAGAAAGAGACTTTTGATAAGGTTATTTTCAACATCTTCCCTAGTGAGAATTATTTTGTTAGTGAGGCTGAAGGGGCTTCTGGAGGTATAGCTACTCTTTGGAATCCTTCTAAACTAAAAGGAACTTTGTGCTTGGCTAGTAGGAATAGTCTGATGGTTTCCCTAGAAGATTTGGCTTCCCATGAGAAATGGAACTTAATAAATATTTATGCTCCCAACTTGAGCAGGGATAGATTGTTGCTTTGGGAATAGTTAAATGATGATATTACTCATAGAAAATATGATCATTGGATGTTGGGAGGGGATTTCAATTCCCCTCTCCTTCCTTCAGAAAAGTCGAGGGGGTTAGATGACTATTCGGATAGCATGATGGAGTTGGTTGAATTCCTAAACTCAACCGATCTAATTGATATCCCTCTCCAAGGATCTAAGTACACTTGGCCCAATAGAAGGAATTTAAACCATCTTATCCAAGTCAAGCTAGATAGGTTTCTGATCTCATTCAATTGGAATATATCCCAATTCCTCTCTTTCTGCTCTCTCAAGGTCTGGCTCTGATCATAATGCTTTGGTGCTTAAAAGAAATGTGGATCACAATAGGGGACCCTTCCCATTTAGATTTGAAATAATGTGGAGCCTTCACCTGGACTTTGTTTCTCTTGTTAAATGTTGGTGGGAAGAACCTACAAGTGGTACCCCTATGTATTGCCTGGTGGAAAAGCTAAGTAGAATTAAGCAAAGAGTGAAAGGGTGGAATAAGGTGACCTTTGGTAATATCTTTGAGATAAAGAATTCCCTATGAAATAGCTTAAAGGAAGTTTGGGATATTATGAAGGTAGGTCTGGTGGATGATGAGATATGTGCTAAGGAAAGAGACCTCAGATCTCAATGGTTTAAGATAAACAAAAAGGAGGAAATATTTTGGAAATAAAAGTCTTGTGTTCAATGGATAACTAAAGGGGATATGAATACTAAATTCTTCCATCAATCAACTCTAAAACATAGAAGCAGGAACAGGATCAGATCACTTGTGAAAGAGGATGGTTTCATGGTCTCCACCAAAAAATAAATTTCTTGGGAAGTTGTAAACTTCTCCTCTCACCATATGGCCTAGGGAAATGTAAATTACGTACATGATGACTTTCTTGAGGTGATCCCTAAAGTTATTTCTGATCTTGATTTAAAGAATATGACTAATGTTGTTTATATGGAATAATTTAAAAATGTTGTGTTCTCCTTTGGTGCTTTTAAACCCCCTGGCTCGGATGGGTTTCCTCCTGCCTTTTTCTAGACCTACTAGGATATTGTCAAAAATTACCTTTTTAATGTTGCTAGAGATTTCTTTAGGTCGGGCAGGCTGCTTAACCAATTGAATTCCACCTTTATATCCCTTATTCCCAAAAATATTGATTCCTCTACTATGAAGGATTAAAGATCTATAAGCCTTTGCAATACGGTTTATAAAATCTTCTCTAAAATTCTTGTGTTAAGGCTCAAACCGGTGCTTGGAAAAATGATTTCCCCAAACCAGAAGGGTTTTGTCCAGGGAAGAAATATCCTTGATGCTATCATCTCCACCCATGAAATTATCCACTCAATGGACCATTCAAAAAATCTTGGGATGGCCTTCAAAATTGATATTTCCAAGGCCTATGATAGAGTCTCCTGGCCATTTCTCTTTGTTGTTCTTCGGAAGTTTGGGATAGAAGGAAGATTCCTTAAAATGATCTTTGCTTGTGTTACCTCCCCCATGTGCTTTGTTCTGGTAAATGGTGTCCCCCAAGGCTTTTTCTCTTGTGGTCGTGGCCTCAGGAAAGGTGATCCCCTCTCACCCTATCTTTTCATAATTTTTGTTGAGGTCCTTGGAATGAACATCCAAAAATTGGTGGACTCTAAAGCTCTAAAAGGTGTTAAAGTTGCCTCATCTCTTTTGCCTGACTCCCACCAAAAAAATTTTGATGACACTCTTATGTTTGGGGAAGCCTCAATGGGGGAAGCTGGGCTTTGGAAACAAGTTCTTAATGACTATGTTGTTGTTTCTAGCCAGTTTATCAACTATGAAAAAAGCAAGATATACTTATTTAATACTAACCAATTGATTAAGGATAGAGTGGTGAGAATATTGGGATGTCAGGAAGCAGCCCTACCTAAATCCTACCTTGGGTTACCTTTGATCTCAAAGAAGCTGGAAAATAATTATTGGAATCATCTAATTGAGAGAGTTCAAAACAAGTTGGATGGTTGGAAGGGGAAGCTTCTAAGCTTGGCTGGGAAGATCCAACTATTGAAAGCATCCTTATAGAATATTCCTACTTTCTACTTATCACTCTTCAAAATCCCAACCTTTATAGGGGAAAAAATATAACAGATTCAGAGAAGATTCTTGTGGTCTGGAACTAAAGAAAAAAATAGACTATCTCTAGTCAGTTGGGAAAAAGTGTGCACTCCTAAAAGGGTGGTGGGTTTGGGGATAAGGAGAATCACCTTTCTAAATAAATCCCTAACTGCTAAAATTGGATGGAATCTCCTCGAAGGATCTAAAGACTGGGTGAAGAATTTCCAAGCCAAGTACTTGAAGAACAGGAATCCAAGTTGTTTTCTCTGTATGTTTGACTTGCCTAGTGGTTCTGCTCTATGGAATCATCTTGTTAAAATAAAAAATGTGCTGAAAATGGGGGTTAGAAAGAGAATTGGAAATAGTAAAAATACTGACTTTTGGAAGGACCCATGGATTGAGACTTCTACCTTGTCTTCAATTGATGAACTGAATCCTCTCAAACAAAGCCTAACTAGAATTTGTGGCAAAAAGGTTTCAGAATATGTTAACTGGGAGATGGATGAACCTATCTAGAAGGAGCTCAAAATGCTCTTAAGGAGGGATAATTTAAGAGGTCAGAGACAGATCAATTGGGGTCCAACCCTGTTAAGGCTTCACAATCAAGTTGGGGAGGCTAAGTGGTTTGATAGAGAGAGGGAAGATGAATGGTTATGGAAGGGTATCTCTTCGAGTTGTTTCTCAATAAAATAAACCTATGAGGAATTGATTAAGCCATTGGTGGACATCAAAGATCATCTTTGGGAAAAGGAGTGGTTAAAGAACTTGGTTCCTAAAATTAACTATTTCTAGTGGGCTGCTTCACACGGAAAAATTATTACAATTGACAGCCTGGTTAGAAGGGGATTTCAGTTGGTTAACAGATGCTCCCTTTGTAAGCAGGATGAGGAGTCAATAATGCACATCTTCTTTCACTGCCAATTCTCCAGAGAGGTTTGGTCCTTCTTCCTGTCATTGTTGTCCACTAACTAGGTGTTTCCTCATTCAATGAAGTTGTTTATAGAAAGTTGGTCAAGTCGCCCCTTTTCACATAATGTTAATGTTGATCTCTGGAACCAAGTTCCCCCCTTTGTCACCTAGGGAATATGGAAGGAAAGGAAAAATAGGATATTCAGGGAAGTGGAGAGAAGCGATTATGATGTTAGCATGGCTATCAAAACTTAGATTAAGGAAAATATGGAGGTTGGAAGATATAATTTCTCCAAAGTTTTCCCTAACTACAAAGAGATGAGGATAAAGTAGATATGGGGTATTAGTAGGGATCTTACTAACTTCAATTGGACCAAGATGCTAACTAGAATTTCTATAGTGTGGACCCCTCCTCAGAAAGACTAGATAAAGTGTAACTTTAATGGGTGTTCCAAAGGCAACCCGAGAATAGCAGAGGCGGGGGGTTTGCTCAGAAACCACAAAGGGGAGTGCATAGCGAGCTTTGGTGCTAACTTGGGTGTTTGTTCCAACAACAACACAGAGGCTATGTCAATTTTAGGGGGATTTAAGACCCTTAAGGAGTACAGCTTTAAAAATGTAATCCTGAAAGGAGACTCTAAGCTTATTGTGGATATTATGAATGGAGTGGCTACACCACCCTAGGAGCTAGGAAATATTATTAACAAGTGTCTAGCCCTGAAAAGTTATTTCACCAACTGTAGAGTGTAGAATGTTTACAGAGAAGACAACAAATCTATTGATTGTGCTGCCAATGAGGTGCTGAGGTGTATGGGGTGGACCCGTTGGATAAATATTAACATGTCGAAGTCTTTAAGAGATGATTTTAAATGAAAATTTTGAATAAGATTAAAATTTACAAAGATGAAGTATTGAAGTTGCATGGGAAGCATGAAAGACCTTATGTTCTTAAAGGCTTGCAGATTAATTATGTTATTGGGGGTATGGTGTTGTATTTGATGATCTCATTTGGAAGTAAAAATAATCATTTTTTCCTTCCCGAGGAGATCAAGAATCACTTGGAGATTTTAAAGTTGAGAAGGGATGTCATTTCTAATCGTGTCAATTTTCCTAATGTCATCCCTCCCTGTAGTTGTAAATATTTGCAAGGTATGAATATTAATGTGATGTTTATTACTTGTAATAAAAATGATGAGATTGTGGTACTGGGAATTGTACCATTGACTTCCCCTACAAGAAACTTTTGGATTCCTTATTTTTTATGGGTTAACTTTGTTACTTTGAGTAAGATTGTTTTCTGCAACACGGGTAGAGAGCTGAAGAAGTGGGAGGTTATGAGGAATAGCTCGTAGAAGCCAAAAAATTTGCAATGTTAAAATGGGGGGCCGAGGAAGCACACAAAGCCTCCTAATTGCCAGGCGCTAAAGCAGAATGTGGACTTGTGGAGGTTATTTGAAAATGCGGGCATGGTTCCTTTCTTTGAAACTATGAAGAGCTATAATGAGAATCTAACAGCCAAGTTCACCAATTCGTGGAGGAAGGGAAGTGTTGCAATCGGAGCTGTCAAGTTCGAGGTGACAACAAGTTTTATAGCGGAAGCAACTGGTTTACAGAATCAAAGAATAAAGGTGGCTAAGAAGAGTGGGGCCGACTACCAGAAGTTTGTGGACAAGTTTCTACGTGACAGGGAGAATCTGAAACATTTCCAAAATGGGTATGGTAGGTTAGAGCTCCTGCCTCCCTATGCTCTAGTTAGTTTATTTGTCATGAGGTATTTCACTTTGGAAGGAAGATACATGTCTGTACATGCATACCATTTCCCTTTGCTAAATCATATTAGGCATGGCGAACAAATTAATTTACCCTTCTACTTATTTTCTCTGCAAATTAATATAGAGAAGGGTGCTAGCCCTCTCCTGCATCAAGGTTTGATGCTAGCTCTGTATAAGCACACTCTTGCACTTTGCCCTCATGGTAACCCTTTGGTAGCTAGAAATGATAATCCTAACCGATTTGATGATGACAATGAGGAACCCCCTATGGATGAGATTCCTACTGAGGTACCTAATCCATGCATGCCTCCCTTAGTTGTTAGGAGGGTGTTAATTCTAGCTAAGATCCCTTCCCCTGCTACAAATGTTTTGAACCCCTCAATCCCTGTGACTTAGAAAATTGTTGGTAAATGTGTTATGGAGACTGAGCTTGTGAAGGCTACTCCGGAGAAGAGAAAACACTCTCCTCTTCTCCTGGACTTACCCAAGTCGAAGAAGATTAAGAAAGATCTCAATCCTCATAAGGAATTCATTACTATTAGAGAAGAGGGTGTGCAAAGTGTGGAGTTGAAAGAGAATATGCAGGGGCAAGGTAGTGGAGGAAGTGGTGGTCGAAGGTCGGCCCACCTAGCTAAAGTTGCTTCTAATGAAAAGAAAGGTAAACAAAAAATCACTGTGTTTGAAGAGCAAGACCTGGAAATTGAAGATTTTGAAGCCCAGGTGGATGAAGATTCTAAAGGGATGGAATTTGAGGATTATGCCTATGATATGGGGGAAGAGGAATCAGAAGAAGAAAAGGAAGATGATGAGGAGGAGCAAACTGAGATAGAAGAGGATCAAAAGAATGATAATTTGACTGTTCAGGATGAAGGAAATATGGGCAATGAGATTAATACTAATGACTCTAGCATAGATTTTATGAAGAGCAGACTAACTTATTTGCAGGTTCAGGTGGATGATATACAAAAATCCTTGGTTACACTAATGAAGGTGACTAATAGGCTGACGCAAAGAGCGATGATGGGTGTTGTTTCTGGACAAACCAAAATAACTAGGAAGCTGAAAAAACTGGGGAAGTCTAATGAATTAAAGGTGTTGGATGATTCAGAGGGCCCTGACTGGAGGGAGTACATCTCCCTCATTGGAGAATATGGGGACCTGTTGAAAAAATCCAAGTAATGGCTTTATTTTGATGTTTTTTAATGACTGCTATCCTCTTTTTCATCTTTTTGCTTTCAAATTTCGGACTACTATTTTATAATAGCCTTGTTATGGTTTAGGACTACTTGGTATATGGTGGGTTTGATCAATGGCTTGTGTAGTTTTAAGTACTTTATCATAAACTTCTTGTTTTTGATTAATTATAGTTGGTCTATGGTTATGGGTTTGAATTATGGCTTGTGCACCACTCTGGTTACTATTTTATGATGTTGGTTGGTGGTGCTATTTCCCACCTTGTTTCGGTTCCTTTTTGTTTTTTGGCTGTAACCATGGGATCAGGGCCCTTTCCCTGCTTATCTAATCAAAAACTAAATGTTGTTAATGTGCATTGATTAAATTGAAGATAACAATAATTATTTTCAAAAGCACGTATAAATATGAGATCAACATGTATACAAAATAGCAGTGATTGATACTAGGAAGGGAAAAGATTAAAGGAAGCTATTAATGACTATTGAAGGCTACAATAAACTGATAAAAAGATGGTGTTGGGTAAACCCATAAAGTGGTTTACAATTCGAATGAGGAAGGAAAACTTGTAAAAAATGACCCCATGGAAAAATTTTACATTCTGGGGGTTCGTATGAACTAGATGGTTTGAACGAACCAAAAAAGGGTTCACTCGAACCAGGGTTTGACCAAACCCATTAAATGCATGCACAAAAAAAATCAAATGAAAAACACTTTATGGGAGGGGATTTGGATGAACCCTGGTTCGCTCGAACCCCCCTAGTTCGAGCGAACCCCCTATTTCCCTCATTTTTTACCTTCTTCACAAAAAAGAACCTAAATTTTTGCACTTCAGAGCTTGGTTTCAACATGAAAATGGCGAAGACTTCACAAACCCAACTAGAATTAGTAGTCCTCGGATGAGCAATCCAACGAATATAATTTTAATATGTTTTAGTTTTACTATGTATTTGTTTTTTTAGTTTTATTAAACATAGGTTTTTCACCAAAAATCAAGCTCTTGTTCTACACGTGGAAAAATAGTAGATTATCAAAAAAAAAAATTGAAAAATATGAGTGCACCAAATATTGAAGTCCTTGATCCAATCCAACAAAAAAAGAATTTCGATACATACAAAAAAAAAAAATTATACAATTGCGCTGTCTGAATTGTAATTGGTTTGACTTTGAAACTTGATTAAAGAAAAAATATTCAATAAAAAACTATCTAACCAAGTGGAAGCACTAATATCGGAGTTACAAATCTAAATTCAAAAGAATTAGAATTTTATCCTTCATGGAGAAAAAGTTATGCATTATATGGTGAGTGACACTTTTTAAAAATGTTGTTTTCTGAAAAAAACTAGTTTTCAAGGGAGATGGAAAAAGAAGTGCAATCTGATTCCAAAAAAATTGAAAAAAATATATTTAGAATCTACAAACAAAATGTCACGAAACTCTAGTTCGCATCATCTTCAAATTCCTCACAGTTTAGCCACTATAGGTGCTCGAGAGTGAAGATTTAGTTAAAAAAAAATTATTTTAGTGTCCAGTTTGGCCAAAAATTGTAAACCACTATTGTGGGATCACCCTTTGAATAATGTAAAGATAAATTAAAAGTAAAATAAATTTATATGTTAATGGGCTGACCAAGAATATAGTTCGACCAAGATTAATGGAGATATTAAGATGCAGTGGTCTATATTATAGGAGACATTAAGATACATCGATTTAATTAAGGCAACATCTTATATTTGCTTAAAGGACAAGAACTGAAATATATTTAAAGGTAACAATTAAAGGTTTCAAAAGGTGCGATAAATTATAAGGAAAAGACAAAGCCACAAAAGAAAAAATTAAGAAAAAGACAAAACACATAGAAGACAAATAAAAAGTCAACAAAGAATATAATTGAAAAGGCAGTGATTCTATTTAAAATATATGAGTAGTGATTAATGGTGAAAAAGCAGCGATCTTAAAGTGTTAAAAGGCGACAATTATAAAGTTTCATGAAATGCAGTGATTAAGGAAGTGATTAAATAAATGAAAACACAACGATCCATTTATTAACAAAGGGACATGATCATTCAAAGGTTATCACTTTTTGAAGTGTTCTCTCTTTTTATTTAAGGCATAAGATATAATAATAAATGTGGTGAAAGAGGTGTGGTGTATTGAAGAAAAAGAAGAGTAAAGGGTGTAGTATTGAAGATAAATCTTATACACCAGCATAATTTGACAAGCTATATATATATATATAAGAAAGTATGTATATATAAAGACATGTCAATAAAGATCGTGATGCACATATGAATGAATGTGAAATTTATGAGGATCAAAGGATAAATCATTCAAAGAAGATTTAAGGAGACTTATGAGGCAGATTCAAGCAGACTTATGAGACAGATTCAAGCAGACTTATGAGGCAGATTCAGGATGACTTATGAGGCAAATAATGAAGCATATTTGAGTATACTTGCAAAGGATTTGCAAGCAAATTTTATGAAGTTATAAGGAATATTGAAGTAAACAAGATATACATGAAGATCATCAAGAACAAGCACATAGAAGTGGAGCAATGAACATATAAGAAATATAATGAGATCGTTTATAAGGAAGATTGAATGAAGATATGAGTATGGGAGAATGAATAGAATATATATGAAGACCATTCAATGTTGAAAAGATAAGAAGAGTATAAGGTGAGAACATTCAAGCATACAAATATATTTATGTTTGGTATATGGGAAAAGGGGAATCATGGAATGAGTAAATGAAAGAAAATAAAATAAGATACATTTGGAGATCATTCAAGGAAGATAAATCCAAGAGGAAGAGTGGTATCAAACAAGAGATCTAATTGTCCATAATCCATTGAATAAGCAACATTGAAGGTGAAACTTTGATTTGTAAATTGGTGCTTAGTAGTGGGGGTTGGTGCCTCTAGAAGGTTGGTGCCTACAAAGTTGTAAGAAGACTTTATATATAAGCAATATTGTTCCATGGTTTTCTCCTGTAAGGGTTTCCACGTAAATATCGTGTGTTATTGTGTTCTTTCATGTGCATAATCATTGATGTTGAGTAAGTGATGTTATTGTGATTGATAGTTTTAAATTGGTAAAAGTTACATTATACTGATTCAACCCCCCCCTCTCAATATACTCGTGAGCTCATCAGTTCATGAGTTCGTAAAATCATTGAAATCTTGACAAAGGTTTCAAAATGATCATAAACTTTGAGAAAGAAGCTTCAAAGTTTATATGTTGAATCACCAAGTGGAGAAAATTTTGACTCTACATCAATCACAAGATTAATGAGAGTATGGATTACTTGTGAGGAAATTGAGAAGAAGATGATAGTGTTGAACAAGTAGATGAATCTATTTTGAATAATTTTATTCAAACAAGCATTCAATTTGTACATTCAAATGGGTCAAATTCTAGTGTTGTGAAGGTCATCATTGTTAAGTTCCAACTATATAAGCAAAAACAATCTCAAAAGGGAAAAACAAAGTGTGCAATATTATTTTAATTTTGTATATTATTGTAATATTTGAACATGCAAGAGAAACATTAAAAAATGACTTCACATTCTTTGTATTTGTCTTATGTGACTCTTTAAGGGAATGACTCTTTGTATTCCCTAGTCTCAAAGAGAGAATATATATACTTGTGAGAGGCTCATTTTGAAAAGGATTTCTTTTAGAGAGACTTTTGATTCCCACATATTGTAGAGAAGAGGAGCCATTGAGCTCTTATTTTAGAATAAAATAAAGAAGGGCCATTGTTCCTCTATGAATGGGTGTGTTACATATTTGTGTTGTCGGTTTCTTACGTCACATTTGTAGCCTTTCATGGGAGATTCTCTCTATGTGGTGAATACAATTAATTTTTTTTCTCAATGCAACATAGGATATTAAATTGGGTGATTTCATGATATATGCATTTGAAAACCCTTGTTGTAGTTGTCCTTCAACTTACCTTTTTATGGGAATAAAAAAAACGTTCCTCTTTTCCTAAAAATCTATTCATTAATTTCTAAAAAAAACTAGGTTATTGATCCCATGTTAGCCTTATCTAGTACTTCCTCTTTTGTTTTAGTTTTAATTTCTTTGTCTTTCCTTCTTTTCGATTAAAAGCATACCCCTAAAAAATCTAAAATTTCATCTTAATGAGGAGTTGTCCATCTTAGACCTAGAGGAAGATCACTAATACAATAGTGATCTCTTCAACTGTTGTAAACTTTGCCACTACCCATTAGACGAGTCAAGTTATTTTCAACAAAATACTACAATGACAAATTCGTTTACCAACAAATAAACACTAATTTTAAATATTCATTCTCTTAACAATTTTTCTTTCAATAATGAAATATTTGATTGTAATTATAATTCAAGCATTCAAACCCTAACTATTGAATAAAATAAGTTTTATCTTAAATTTAAATAAAATATTCTTTTCAAACTAAGATTTTTTTTTAAATCTAAGCTTCGTCCTATGAAAACCCCTTTGGAAGGGAAAAAACAAGCACTCTCAACCTCCATTCAAACTTAGCCTAAAACATCACCTTCTCTTTAGACAATAATTTATCCATGCAAGCTCCAATAACCACCCTATGTTGAAAGACATCAACATTCAAATCGAACTTGTTCTCCTCTAAAGCCACCAAATGGATTTGTACATCCACTAAAGCCACCATTGAAAAAGTTGATGGACCAAAAGATCCACACTTATGCTTCCTCCCATACCCAGAATGCTAGCCAAAACCTTTTTGTGTATGGATGGAGAAGTGGGAAGGTTCCAAGCTCAAAAGATGAGTCGAAACCTTGAGAAGCTTCTTCCCACCTAGCACAATTTGAAAAAGATTGAGGGTTAACTGAAAAGAAATCTCCCTCTTGAAACTTCAAAACCTTGATTTATTTGATAATTAAAAACATGCTACAAAACCATAATAATAGCTAAGTTGTCAAAAATAAAAAATGGCACCTATTCAAAGTACAGCTCTATCCAACTACCACCATTTCTTGATGTGTCTTATATCACACCAATAATCTACTATAAACAAATTTAAATTATTAGTATTGCCCAAATCTTCTACCTCCATGGTATGCTTACTTCCTTTACCTAACTTATATTACATACATGTTTTTACTAATATTTTCTTGTGGACATACCACTCACGTTAGGGGAAAAAAGTTTTGATAACATTACCCTAATATTTGTTTTGTTGCTCAAGATTATTTTAATGCTTAACGTCTTTAATTACCAGATCACCTTAAACTGAAATGGTTGCTTAAGACAAAATTTATTTTATTTCTTCATACTTACATCATTGTTTTCCATCTTGGATAGGTATTTAAGCGATATCTTAAAATGAAATCAGAAATAATACTCGCCTCACTTTCAGTTATCAATTTAACACTTACCTAGATATTATTTTTTTAACCATAGTTTTATTAAATGGCCCTTAACCATGTTTCCGGGTAATAAAAAAATTAAAAAACTTAAAAAAATCTAACTTAAGATGGACTTTCAGCAAGTTTTGACAAAAGTCTGCAAATTCCCATGACCAAGAGACAATTACCGGATTTCTGACACCATATGAAACTGTTTTATTAACCAAACGACACACCCACTGATTTCATATTAAATTATTTATATGAATAATTACACCTTTTCACTAATGATGTATTCAATAGATATTTAATTTATTTATTTATTTTCAATATTTTATTTCATATAATATAATTTATTCTTTTCATTTCCATCTTAAATAAAAAAATTGTAATATAATAAAAGATTAATAATTTTAATATTAGAGTTTAAATAAATATAAAATCATATTTTTATTAAATTTCATTGAGTTGGTTGTCTAAAAAATACAAAAATGTCACAACTGTTTCTAAATCTTTAGATTGGTTTGCATGCACACACTACAATGATTGTGTCAGTGATGAAAGTCACTGTGGCAAGTGCATTAGTGTCTAGGTGGACACAAATGACGTAGAAGGTTGAAAATTAACATAAGATAAATAGGTAGTATAAGTTGTCCTAGTGAACAAATTAAGACTTAAAAACAAACTAAATGCATCATAAAACATGCTCAAGAATGAACACTAAAATAAATGTACAATATAAACAAGAATTTGCAAGGTAGACAATTTTTTACTCTACAATTACCTAAATATTTTATATCTATGAAATATGACTATAAACATTATCATCTTTTCACAATTAAAATGTTTTGGAATTTTTCAAGAATGAGCTCTTCCAGAATGATAAAAAGATATGAGCTAATAGAGTGCCCTTGTCAATGATCTTGTGATGGATGGAAATAATTGCATGTGATGTCACTTAGTTATATTGAGATGCAACAATTGGCCTAACGTATGTAATCACAAAAACCAAACCCAACCTTTGTATCTTTTAGAAGGTTTTGACCACAATTTTCAAAGGCCTTTGGCATGTCTAGTTTGATGATGACCTTGAACATGTGTGTTTTATGAGTGATATTTTGAGTGGCTATGATATTATCCAAAAATTCCCTCCTCGAAATAAAAGTTGATTGGGAGATGGAAATGACTTTGTTTAAAATTTCTTTTGACTTAGATTAGTTTTTTTTTATGGGATTGTATAACCCATGTTGCACAATGCACTTGGGTGATACTCCTCAATTGATTCAATTCTCTTGCTTTAGGATAAAAATGAATGTTGTGGCATTTAGTGAGTTGAGCATGATTCAATTCTCTTGCTTTAGGATAAAAACCAATGTTGTGGCATTTAGTGAGTTGAGCATGATTCAATTCTCTTGCTTTAGGATAAAAACCAATGTTGTGGCATTTAGTGAGTTGAGCACGATGTTCTTGCAATATGATTCCTCCCATGAGAACCATGTCATTATTAATGAAATCTCAAAATTATTTGTCACAAGGAAACTAAAAATCCATCTAGTCCTAGATACTAGTCAATTGATTCAATTTTTTCTTGCTTTGGGATAAGGACCAATTTTGTTACATTCAGCTAGTTGAACATTGTGTTCTTGCAATGTGATTCCTCCCATGACAACCATGAGATAATGAGACCTCAAAACTAAGTGTTACAAGGTAGCTAAAAACCCGTCTAGTCCTTGAGCTTCATTTTTTTGTGGAAATAGATTGCTATTTGAAGCTCTATTGTGGAAGTCAAATAAATGATATTGTGGTTTTCAATTTCATTTAAGTGTGTTTGTTCTCCAATACTTAGTGTATACACCTAAAAATGGTCACATTAAAATAAGTCCGGTAATTAATTAAATACAAGTTATTTAATTAAATCTCTAATTCAATCTACATATAAATAAATTTAATTATTTATTTATATTGTTCATTTTCTAATTCTTCTATCTTAATTAAATAAGTTTAATTACTTATTTAATTTAATCACTTTTCCAATTCTTCTTAATTAATTAAATAAGTTTTACAATTTATTTAATTTAATTATCACATTGCTTTATTTTGAATAAAGTAGATATTCTTCTTTTTCCAAAATCATAAAATCATCTTTAAATCTTCTAAAAAGCCATCTCACATTTAATTAAATATTTTAAATATTTAATTAGAAACTTCTTATCCATATTCCACACATAATTAAATATTTTTCAATATTTAATTAGAAGTTTCCAAATCCACATGTCACATGAAATTAAATAATTTTATTATTTAATTGTTAAATTATCCTCGATCACCAAAACTAACTCGTAACTAAACTTGATAAATGGAAAGTTTCCTCTATTTTTGAGTGAAAGGTTTTGTGGGAAGGAAACATCTTCCTTCTTTTTCTCTAGCCTCCATCTTTCTCTCCAACTTCTCCATCTCTCACTGTTCATCTTACCAGACTGGATCTCAACTGTTGATCTTTTCCAACTAAGCTTTTGCCTTCAAACATCTATAAATAAGACCTCTTGGCTCTTTGGAAATCTTGGAATTGTTTGCATATCATGAGCATTATAGTTGAATAATCAAGCATTTTAGCATCTTAATATCCTAGATTTCATAATCATAGCACAGCATCTTAGTTTTTATCATCTTAGCATAAATAATCATGGTAGAATAGATTGCATAATATGTTCTTAGTTTCATCATCATAGTTTCATTATCTCAGCATCATATCATAGCTTCATTATCTCATATCATTTAGCATAAGAATGCATTTTGCATATCATCTCATTCTCTAGGTTGTCATTTTGTTGAGCTTTTTCTTACACAATCTGAGAGCAAATAGCTTTAAACAAATCCTTGGAGATAGAGGACGATGAGACAGTTTTGAAGTATTTGTTTGTTTTGAAGTGTTTTACTCTTTTAGATTATTTGATATAATGTTTCATTGGTGTGTTATTGAGTTTAATAGTCGACATTATTTCACACATACACTTAGAACTTTAGGTGGTTGTTGGGTGTTTCTCTTCAAAGTAATATAATGCATTTTATAGGATGGCAAGCTATCAAAGACCAAAATTTTGGTTTTTATGGCTTGAAGCATGTTGTGAATTTCGCTCCTAGTTACTTAGTGGAAGAATTGGTTTTTGTGTCTCCTTGGATCCATGTTTTTCTAGGTCTTTGTTACTAATAGATATATTCCCATTGTGCCACAATTCTCAACTCCGTTATGGCTTCTAGTTTGTCTTTTTCAATGGAGGTTAACATTTCCATGGCCACTTAGGTCTAACTAAAGGGTTTTCCAAAAACCTCTTGATTCCAAATTTTCATCTTTGAATCTCAAATTATATAGTTAAGCCATAAATTTATACATTTCATGCATGGTGGGCTTTGGTGCTTCCCTCTCCCATTGCTCCACTAATGAGAATTCAAGGTGTTTGAATCAAGCTAATTCAAAATTGAATTGTTTTTTAATTTGTTGTTGAGAATCATGCATCATAGCCAACAATGTTAGGCCAATGTTCCTATAGACATCATTTGCGTTGGAATTGAATTGTTGTAGGGTGTTACCCAAATTATCAGAAATTATAACTCCCGATTCTTTTAGTGATATGTTTTTTTTTACTTTTCACTTATGTGTCCATATGTAAACTACTTGTGGTTGATATCCATGTTGATGATGTTGATGTTATCATGCAGCGTCGGTCATCTCTTCCAACCGATCTTTACAATGATGAATAAATTAAATAATAGCTGATGGCTATTTAATTTATATATAGCAATTTATTTAATGAAGAGGCACAACTTTTATTAAATGATAATAAAGACTCGAATTGAAGAAGCGTGATCTTGATGAGGCTGACATCATGCTTTATGGACGCAATTTTGAAGGGACACATTCTTCTATGGAGGTTGGCATATTACTTTGAAGAGTCACGTCCTCCTCTTCATTATGTATATATGTTCGATGGCATTTCATTGTTTGTCATTCATTATTATCCATTCAGGCATTCATCACAAGTTCGAGTTTCATAAGTGCGAGTTTGTCTCAAGTGCAGATCGATATCTTTGTTGAAGGCTGAGATTATCATTAACAGATTGCATCACCTTGTTACTGTATTTGCATCTGATTGTAGTGCTTCTTACTGGCCTTCTTATTGGCCCTTTGTAAAGGAGATATTTCCTGTGACATTCAATATATAAGTGATATATTGTTGTTGGGTTTTTCTCCCTCAAGTGGAGGGTTTTCCCAGGGTATCTGTTGTGTCTTTGTGTTGATTTTTGAATTAATTTATGTGCTTTACATCTGATCATAAATCTAACATGGTATCAGAGTGGGTTTGAAGAAGATCTTGATCAAATTTAGTTAAGCAACAATACTCTTTATTCTCTTTCTCATCTTTGATCACATCTATCTCTTCGTCAAGATGGTGAATGGACTCAAGATTGAGGATATACTTGAGGGAGCAACAAATTTCACATCTTGGAGATTCAAAATTATGCTCACCTTGGAGGAAAATGAATTGGCTGAGTTTGTGGAGGGTAAAGTCCCTGAGCCTATTGATGAGGAAGAGAAGATTCAATGGAAGAAGAAAGATACTAAGGCCAAGAAGATGTTAGTTGATTCCGTGAAAGACCATATTGTTCCAATCATCTCTAAGTTGAAGACAGCAAAAGAAATGCTTAAGACTTTGGAGATGTATGAGATCAACAACACAAGTCGTGCACTTGCATTAAAGCAAAAACTTCATCATGTTAAGATGGAAAAAGGAGAATTCGTCATCACTTACTTATGAAGATTTCCGAATTGAGAGATCAGCTCTCTACTATTGGTCATATTGTTGATGACAAGGACTTGACCATGTTGGCTCTTAATGGTCTTCCTTCATCTTGGGAGTCTTACATTCAAGGAATCAGTGCGAGAACGAAACTTCCCAAGTTTGATCGTTTGAGGGTGGATTGTATTCAAGAAGAGTCTAGGTTGGCTACGAGAGGTATTGGTCAAAGCTTTACTAATGAAGACATTCATGTTCTTGCCACTCAATCTTCAAAGAAGAAAGGGAAAGATGGAAAGAAAGGATATTTCAAGAGGAACAAAGATAAAGGAGCTAATAGTGCTCTTGCATTCAAGAAGAAGAGGGACCTATCCCGAGTCCAATGCTTTAGATGTGACAAGTATGGTCACTATGCAAAGGACTTCCCAACCAGGCCTAAGCAGCAGGCTTCCATTGCTGATGTTGATGAGATCTCTCTGCAGAAGGATTCAAGTGAATTTCTATTATATTCAACTCTTTCAAGCAGTGTGCCTACCAACAACAATACTTGGCTACTTGATAGTGGTGCCTCCCGCCACATCACCGGATCTAGGGAGCATCTAACTGATTTGGTGAAGAGAGATTATAGTGAACAAGTCATTATTGGAGATGATGCCAGTTTCTCTGTGAAAGGAGTTGGGACCTCCTCTCTTCACTTGGATTCTGGCATTTCCTTGCAGTTGAGTGATGTGTTATTTGTTCCAGGCATCAAGCAAAACCTTGTCTCTATTTCAGCCTTGGAGGACAAGGGATATCAAGTTGCATTTTCAGAAGGAAAAGTTCTTGCATGGACAAAGAACTCAAACATCAAGACTGCTCAGGTGATTGGAGTTAGACATGAGAGCCTCTACAAACTATGCACTCGTCCACTTCAGGCTCTATTGCATGATTCTTCAAATTCGTGTGAACTTTGGCATCAAAGATTGGCTTACCTTCACTTTCGAGCACTACCTACCATGGAGAGGATGGTCACGAGCTTTCTGAAACTCAACCAGGAGCATGAAGGTACTTGTAGAGGCTGCGCTTTGGGTAAGAATGCAAAAGGTCAATTTCATAGTAGTGAAAGTAGATCCAAATGTATTCTAGATCTTATTCATCCTGATTTATGTGGTCCATTGTATGTTGCTCCTTCGAGTGGTTTCTTGTATTACATTATTTTTATTGATGACTACTCTAGAAAGACTTGGATTTATTTCTTGAAATCTAAAGAATCTAAGGAGGTATTAGAGAGGTTCAAAGAATTCAAAGCTCAGGTAGAGAATTTGTCTAGGAAAAGGATCAAAGTTTTGAGATCCGACAACGAAGGAGAGTACACTTTCGGCAGCTTCCGTAACTTTTGCATTGAAGCTGGGATTAAGAGGGAGTTCAGTGTCCCTTATAATCCTCAACAAAACGGTGTTGTTGAAAGGAAGAACAAATCTATTGTGGAAGCAGCCAAAGCCATGATTCATGACCAAGATCTGGAAACCTTCCTTTCGGCGGAAGCATCTAGGACAACAGTCTATGTTCAGAATAGAAGTCCACATCGCATTCTGGAGAACATGACTCCCGAAGAAGCATTCACAGGGGTGAAGCTGGAAGTAAGTCATTTGAGGATCTTTGGTTGTCCTGTATATGTTCATGTGCCTACGGACAAAAGGACAAAGTTGGAACCTTCTGGCAAGAAGGGAATATTTGTAGGTTACATTGAGACATCAAAAGCCTACATAATCTACATTCTAGGTCAGAAGTTGATTGAGATCAGTAGAGATGTCACATTTGAAGATGATGTTGCATTTAGAAGATCCAAGGGCACTCACATGGAGATAGATAATGAAGAGTCTCCTCAGGATATGGAAGTTGACCACACTCCTGAGATTTAGAGGGAGGCTCCAAAACCTAAAGAAGATGATCTAGTCGATCCCTTGGAACCTACTAATGGGCCTGGAGATATTGTGATTGGAAGAAAAAGACCTCTTTGGGCCAGGAAAACAATTTAGGAGGCAAAAAGGTTTGCAGCCCTGAGAGGAACTTTCAAAGAAAGCAAGATACCTCATAAGTTTTCCAGCTATGTTGCATTGACGAGTCAGATTATTGAGTTTGAGCCTTCCTGTGTTGAGGAAGCTTCTAATCAGCAGGTTTGGAGAGATGCTATGGTTGAGGAGTATGAATCCATTCTTAAGAATGATGTTTGGGACATCGTACCTAGACCCGAAGGTAAATCTGTGGTATCTTCTAAATGGCTCTTCAAGATCAAGCATGTGAATGATGGGGGCATTGAGAAGTACAAGGCAAGGTTCGTGGCTAGAGGATTCTCACAAAAAGGAGTTGACTATGAGGAAACCTTTGCTCCAATTGCTCGTTATACTTCTGTCAAAACCATCATTGCTATTGTTGCATCTAAAGGATGGAAGATTCACCAGATGGACATGAAGACAGCATTTCTGAATCGTGTAATAGAGGAAAAGGTATATATTGAGCAACCTGGTGGATTTGACGTACATGGGAAGGAGTCTCATGTTTGTAGGTTGAAGAAGGCTTTGTATGGCCTTAAGCAAGCTCCTCGTGCTTGGTACGAAAGAATTGATCATTACCTGTCAAGCTTGGGCTTCTCCAAGAACGATGTTGATTCAAACCTGTACTTCAAGGTAATTGATGGCGAAGCATTAATCTTGGTTTTGTATGTTGATGATTTGATTCTTATTGGAGAAGATCACCTCATTATCAAATGCAAGGAGTTGGCTTCTGAATTTGAAATCAAGGATCTTGGTCTCATGCATTACTTCCTTGGGTTAGAAGTATGGCAGAAGTCAGATGAGATGATTTTAAGTCAAGGGAAGTATACTATTGATATTCTGAAGAGATTTGGTATGATGGATTGTAAATCCATGTCTACGCCTATGGAGACCAACTTGCATAAGTTGAAAGAGGTTGTAGCTAGTTCAAATCTAGTAGATTCCACGATGTACAAGAAGTTGATTGGATCATTGATGTATCTAGTCAATACTAGACCAGATATTTTCTATGCAGTGAGTGCACTCAATCAGTTCATGTGTGAACCAAGGCAAATACATCTAGTTGCAACAAAGCAAATCCTGAGATACTTGCATGGCACAGTTGGATATGGCTTGAGATATTCTTCAAGTGTGGATTTGAAGTTGTATGGTTATACTGATTCTGATTGGGCAGGGTGTGTAACTTATCAGAAGAGCACCTCTGGATGTTGCTTTAGTTTGGGGTCTGCAATGATATCCTAGTGTAGTAGGAAGCAGTATTTTGTGGCACTGAGTACAGCAGAGGCCGAGTATATTGCAGCTTGTGTGGCAGCTTAAGAAGCAATGTGGCTTTGGAAGCTCCTTGCAGGATTGTTTGGACAATCAATGGAGCCTACTATCATTCATTGTGATAACCAGAGTTGTGTAAGCATTCTGTCAACCCTGTGTTTCATGACAGAACTAAACATGTTGAGATCAAATACCACTATATCAGAGATATGGTATTGAGGAAAGCAATTCAGTTGAGATATATCAGTATTGAGAAGCAGATAGCAGACATTCTCACCAAGCCTCTCTCCAGGATAAAGTTTGTGTACTTTCGAGACAAGCTTTGGTATGGTGGGGAATGAAGCCCTAGCTAAGGAGTCTCAGTATCAATGATCTTTGTTAATGCATTTCTCTTTGAGAGAGATTTGAGGTGAAAGTCCTTGTTTCAACCCTCTGGGAGAGCCATGGTGGATGTCATGTGTGTGACTTCATGATAACATCACATGAGAGAGTCTGTGATGATTTTCTTGTACTTGTGCTTTCACCCTCTGGGAGAGCCATGGTGGATGTCATGTGTGTGACTCCATGACAACATCACATGAGAGAGTTTGTGATGATTTTCTTGTACTTGTGCTTTCACCCTTTGGGAGAGCCATGGTGAATGTCACGATGAGGTGACAACGTCATGTTGAGTGATGAGCACTTGTACCTACCATACATGGGTGTAGCCATGATGGTTAATATCACGATGAGGTGATATTTTTCCTTTCCACATATGGGAGTAGCCATTGTGGTTGACATCACGATGAGGTGATGTGTCTTATGCAACTGGAAGTATCCTCCCTAGCTGAGAGGGAGTGTTGATGTTATCATGCAACGTCTGTCATCTCTTCCAGTCGATCTCCTTTACAATGATGAATAAATTAAATAATAGTCGATGGCTATTTAATTTATATATAGCAATGTATTTAATGAAGAGGCGCGACTTTTATTAAATGATAATAAAGACTCGAATTGAAGAAGAGGTGCAATCTTGATGAGGCCGACATCATGCTTTGTGGACGCGATTTTGAAGGGACGCATTCTTCTATGGAGGTTGACATATTACTTTGAAGAGTCACGTCCTCCTCTTCATTATGTATATATGTTCGATGGCATTTCATTGTTTTTCATTCATTATTATCCATTCAGGCGTTCATCACAAGTTCGAGTTTCATAAGTGTGAGTTTGTCTCAAGTGCAAATCGATATCTTTGTTGAAGGTTGAGATTATCATTAACAGATTGCATCACCTTGTTACTGTATTTGCATCTGAATCTAGTGCTTCTTACTGGACTTCTTATCAGCCCTTTGTAA
Organism: Sequoia sempervirens; assembly: GCA_007258455.2. Classification (NCBI taxonomy): domain Eukaryota; kingdom Viridiplantae; phylum Streptophyta; class Pinopsida; order Cupressales; family Cupressaceae; genus Sequoia; species Sequoia sempervirens. Next base: position 7,903 of record VDFB02355907.1, on the reverse strand, counting down.
AGGAGATATTTCTTGTGACATTCAATATATAAGTGGTATATTGTTGCTGGGTTTTTCTCCCTCAAGTGGAGGGTTTTCCCAATATCTGTTGTGTCTCTATGTTGATTTTTTAATTAATTTTTGTGCTTTACATCTGATCATAAATCTAACAAATGAGTGGAATTGTGAAGATTAATTCTAAAAAGCACAAGGAAATGTCTAGTTGAAACCAATGCCTCCTATTATTTCCTCTTTGGAATTTTACGGTGTTGAAATCCCCCGATAGGATGATCTTGTTATTAAGGTTTTTGTAAGCCCATTTCTGTATAAACAGTTCCTTATGGCAATTCTAAACCAAAGAAATGATGTATACATTAGCCAATATGCAATCTCGAAGATTGTGTGAAAAATACTCCAACTAGCTCCCGTGAGTGAAACTGGTATTGATGTAGAACATATATAGCGGGATGTTGATGGATCGATCTTTGTAATGGTGCCAAAAAAAAAAAATTGCTTATCCCAAGTAACCCCCATTGATTTGGTAGAGAGGCAACTCTAAACCCTAAACCCTTAATCAAATATGCTTGAGATCAAAGACAGTTGCCTCTATGCCAATTTAATTTTTGAGGCTACTATTTTTTTCTTTTTGATAAATATTTTTTAGCTTATAGCTTATTATTTTTATACACAATTTCGGCTCATGGTTTTTTTTCTTTATGAAATAAGTGGAAGTTGTGGCTTCACAAAGTTAATGTGAATAGAGGGAACTTTTCACTATTGATTTTGTTTGGGGAGTTTTCTCTCCCTCTAGTTTGTTACATTTAATACTAGTTGATATAGATTTCAATGCCCCTTGTATTTGAGGTGGATATTATTTTTGTGTTTTCTTATGTATCAATGTCCATTTCCTTGGTAATAGATTCCGAAAAAATAGCAAATGTATTAAGAGATTCAAGCATATGGATTGAACGCTTACCTTTCCTGGTATAATCTTAGATTATTTTATTTGCACCTGTGGATTCTCTCTGGCTTTGGAAGTCATATAGGGAGGATCAGTCATTTGAACCCAACTTTCCTTTGCTGCTTTATTGTCTTGATGCCTGATTGTGAGGAGTCATTTTTCATAGTAACTCGGTTTGAGCAACTGCTTTGGTCATAATCTTGTTAGATGTCCATGCTCATGTCAAGTGCCAAAGTCTACATGAGACTGGCATATCCACAGAAACAATGATTTGTTCCCACGCATTTTTCATGTCAAGGATTAACATATGTAGATAAGATTTGTAGAGAGCCGCATTTATACAAATCCAAGCACAGTTTACCACCACAGGGTCTTACTAAACTCCAAAGTGTTGATTATCTTCTTAATAACATCTATTCTTTTGAGGAAGAATTCCTGCCAACATTCCTTGTGAGTGGAAGATGAACCCAAATGGAACAATCCTAGTCAAATATTTAATAAGATTAAAAGTTTGCAGCCACTGTTTCAAAAAAATGGCAGGTCATGATTTATGCATGAATCATGAGCTTCCTTCAAAAACTATTTACCTTTTTTTGCTTTGGCAAGGAAAGTAGCCATCAAATATCCTTCAAGCATCATAAGGATGTCCAACGTGCCTGGGGGATGCCAATTTAGCCCCTAGGAAGACTCCAATAATGAGCCAAACTCTATTCTCCATTTATTCCTTGCAGAAAAAAAAACTCTAGATTTGATTTCAATTTTGAGATAGTATCAATTTTCATTGGTACTTTTCTAATCTTTTTTAGGGTCCTAACTCTCATGAAGTCTCATTGAGGGTCATGAACTGTTGGGGGTTTAAGGAGGCCATGGCCTGGTCAAAAAGATAGGGTGGGAGGGATTTCCCACTGTATTGATTCATCGAGGGAGAGGCTTAATCTAGTTGGTTGAGAAGATGATGAGGGAGCAAACCCGAGACACAAAAAATGATGCCAACAACCAGAGAATTTTTATTATTATTTAGAATGGAACTTCTTACATACAGAGGATCACAAATCCTCAAGCTCTGCAATACATGCAAATTACAGAAATTACAAAAGACCCCCTTTCGCAGCATGCGAACTCTCTTCCCCAAAAAGCTACCAAAAATCAGAAATCTCGCCTATAAATAGAGCTCCTTTCCAATTTGGAGCCAAAATAACATTCAAATTTGAATTTTGGCGGTTTGGCACCCAAATTACAATTTGAAATTCACATTCGAAAATTAGTACATTTCTAAAAATGCACCAACTTCCAAAAGCCATAACTTTTAATCCGACCGTCAGATTTTCAATGATAATACCTTTTCTAAAGCTCTTGAAAAGACGATATGTGGCCAATAAAACTTTGGGTTTTTCGCAAATTTTTGGGCCCATCCGGAGCTTTTAAAGGCCTCAAATTTGGCTTTGAATATTTTAATAGCTAAAGGGGTATCTAGAAATGCAAAAACATCTAAGAAACAACCAACAACAAAAATTAAAATCTTTATTTTTTTGGGTGATGTAGGATTGCCCTCACACCACTAGATGCTCCTACATCAGAAGAGGATTGAGGTAAATATTTACGAGAGAGAACATCAAGTTTTTTCTTACTGCCTTCCAAATGCAATCCCAATTAGTTATTGTTGGCCAGATTAACACGACAATCTCACGGAACTGTTAAATATCATTCGTTTTGGGCATATTTTATTTTTAACTTTTAAATGCATAGTTATTGTAGATCACATATATCATTAATATTCCCACACATCAGGAGCTTCAATTCTACGTAGTCAACTCCTATAATTTGTTCCACATCAATGTAGTTTTCTCCTAAATGTTGTATGAATTGCCAAGTCATAACTATTAAAATCATTGTTACAATCTAAAATAAAAAATCACATTTCCTAATAAAAATTATTGGTTTTCATTTTTTACTGTTTTTTGTGGATTGGTTGGTGGGGTTGGGGGAAGGGCGTGGGGCCAAGAAGGTGGGGGTGGAGGGGGGTTGGATTCTCAGTTTCCCCAATGATTCCATATTGGGTGCAGTTGTAGGTTGATCCAAAAGCAAACCTATAAATGTTTTTGGAGTCCTTCTGAGCAGCAGATCTACGTAAGCTCATAGATGTATATTGACAATTCCAAATATGTCATATTCATGTCATACATATAAGAAAATGATTTTGACAGGGCAACTTTATCACCAAAACAAGAAAAACCATTCCATTAGCCATAGCCAGTTCAATAGCACTTAACTTCATAAAGCTGTACCAACAATGCCACAATACTTGCACAAATATTTCTTAAAATTTTAACTCAAAACCAGTTCTTTCTTTCCCCACCATATCATATAGTCTAATAAAGAACCTTGTGGATTTCATGATATATGCCTATTCCTTAAAATTCAAAATCCGCAAGCATAAATGTATGTCTTTTATCTTTCCATTAAAACTCATATATGCTTTTTAAAGGATGACAACATAATCAAACCAAATTCTTGTTCAATCTAGTTAGCATATCAAAATCGATAGAAGAAGACATACTCCATAACTGTAAAAAATAATGATTTGCATTCTTTACAAATCCATATTCCTTCGAAGCAAAGGCATGGTTCATTAATCTATGTTGTCAGCATGTAGTGGAATAAGCATTTGCTTGTAACAGTATGAGATGCAGGTGGTGTACCACAAAATCCTTAAATCACAAAATGCATTTGCAGAAATAAGCAAATGAATTCTGCATAACAGTTCAATTGCCTTGAAAGGTAAAATAAAATAATGATAAATATATTTTTCAATGCAATTTTTGAGAAGGCACCACACTAGGAGTTTGTTAAGATTTTTCTAGTTTCTCATCGTGAATTACTCTTCCATTGCATCCCCTTCAATCACTTGCACTTGCTTTTTCAAAGGGATTATTTTGGTTGACAGAACCTCTGCATTACAGATAGGAAATTAGTTCAACAAAGAAGACACTCACATATCTAATTTTAACCTATGAAAAGAGAATTTTTACAAACATGATAATTGTTAAAACACTTCAAAAACAAAAATCAAAATTCAGACAAAAATCTTGATGTGACGTAGCCCAGCTTAGCAGTTCTGTTTTCAGGACATCATGTTTTAATTATGTCCTACAACTTAATCTTCTTGCTAAAGACTCGTGCCATGCAATAGAGTGTACCAGTTACAACAATAGTAGCTCAAATGAACTACAGAAAAATTCCCGGCTTTAATATTATCAATGCCTTGTTTCCATCAAGGCTCCTATGCTCACATAGCTATTTTATACTTGTACTTGAATCATATGGTTTCAATTTAACCACTTTGGAACTACTCCGTTTAGTTATATTTACAATGTTCTAGTATTCGTTACTTCTTTAGACCCTCAGGTTCTATCCCAGTATTCATGTCCCATTAACCTTCTTTGGTCTTTTGTGAACATTGACATAGCCTATTTGATTAATCCTTCTTTATTCCTCATAAACAAATTAGACAACTTTGAGACAAAATTGGTGAATGTTTGTACAAGCACTTTTATGTAAGTCATTTCTTCAAAGCTCAAATAACTCTAAACTAGGCAAAGACATGCACGTGTGATAGCACAAGGACAGCCAGGGATCATGGGTTGTTGTGCATTTACTCCAAACATACCTCTTGCTTAGGGGAATCCAACCCAATACTTTGGCTTTCCTCATGTGCAAAAATCTTATACACTTATACAATGCATAACCGAACAATTTTAATGGTAAAATGTTAACTCCATACTCTCTACATAAGTCACTGTGAGGGTGAATGACATTAACTTCACAACCAAAATTATTGAAAATGTTTGACGGAGTCTGAATGGATTTGAAAAAGTGGCATTCTGTCCCTGAAGATACTTAAAGGTACACACATCAAAGATACCAGACATTACAAGAACACATTATATGATATTAGTTAGATTCAAGAGTTGTGCCTTCAGTACAATTTCAGCACACTTGAACAACATCAAATTCCTGGTATGCATGATTAAAAACAGCGTGCCTCCTACATCTTGAAAGCATATAAATTGCTGCAATCTTAAATAATAATGTAGGAGAAGATCAAATATTTAAGTTATTACCAAAAACATTTTTTATCGTGTTTCCAGAGCTCTAAACACAACTAAATTCAGATTTCAAAGACATTATATTACAGAATTACAGATGATATATTAGACACCGAAAAATAGAGCTTGTAAGCCTTTTTAAAGATCACATTCTTCATGATTTAGGCTCAGCGATGACTCATCAAGCCAAAATAAAGTTGATCTTGTCAAAGACTCCACAAGACATGGCAACGACTACAAAAACACTTGGCATATTAAAAATTATCTTGAATCATGAACCATGTGAAGAGCCAAAGTTGGCAATCATGTTAAAACTTCAAATCCAACAGGGTAAAGTTCCAAACATAAATTTATGTATGTGATTCTGCAAGTTACGTGTTCAAGTTTGGTTTGAATTATGAGTTTAGCCCAGTGCTTTATAACTGCTAATTTTTATACTCCAATATGTGATATTATATTAAAGTATATTTTATTTTTTCATTTCTCCAAATATCAGTCCGAATGCTCATATTTGAGCTTCGCTTGTAATCTTACAAGATTGTTGATCGGAGATGAGGTACAAACCCATCTTTGCTGGAGTTTTCACCATAAGTGGGTTTCTCCTAGGTATGGTCTTGTGTTTATGATGATGTAAGCTGAATTCTTCTTCTTTTCATGACTATTGCTAGTTTCCCTTATGCTGACTACATTGGTGGCACTTTGGCAAACATTTCAACTCTATATATCAAAGCTAATTTTCTCAAGCAAAGCACTTGGGGATAAGCAGTATCCCAGTTGAGTTCAGTCAAAACTCATTTAGCTATGTTTTGATTAATTAGACATTGACAAAACCGAGCTAGTTACATATAAGATTTGTATCAGAGCTTCCTATTGTCCCTTGGTTTGCATTGCTGCTTGTGTTCAGATTGCAGGTTGTGCCTTTGCAAAGGTTAGAGATGAAGGTGCAGCCAACAGATGAGAAGTTGCATAGAGAATCAAGATGAATGAAGTGTGCATCAAGAGATAGAGGAATCTCATGAAGAAATTCTTCAAGTTGGAGGCAGCTGTTACAAGCATCCTATCCACGGGTAAGCATAACAAGATGGAGAAATGGATGGATGCTTTCACTGGCAAGCTTGGTATAAAGAAGGAAATTGGGAGTAGCTCCAATGGTGGTGGCAAGATTATTTGCACTGTTGAGAAGCAATGAGGCTCTATCTTTTTCATGTTCCCAAGTAAATCTGTTTTCCCAAGAAGTATGTAAACTTGGGTTGGAGGCATATAACCACCTTCATCCATGTGCATTTGGATGAATCAAACAGTGGCAATAAAGGTTACCAAGCAAAGCAAAATCAATAAGCATTTCATTGATGAAGTGAAAAAAGATGTGCATCTTAATGTTTGTCGTGTAATGTTCAACAGGCCATACATGTAATAGAGGGATGCAATTTTTCCAAAGAGGGCAGAGAAATACTGATTGAGCAGTGATGGAAAAAGCTTCATCATCAATGCATACAAAGGTAAGTCCTTCAATGAGTGCTAACCAAGCCCGGAAAACAAAAATGAAAAAACTCATTGACGCAAGTGAAATTTTGCTTTGGTTTTTTCCTGTGTTACCGGATTTACCTCTGGAACCCCTAGATCCTGGTTCAGATCCTAGGCCAATTCACCTATGGGTTCGACCAGGATCCTTCAATTTTGGGTCTGATTCACCCAAGCAGAACCGAAGAGAACTCGGGCAGAACCCAGACCGAACCTAGGGGAACCAAGACAGAACCCGCATGCCTAGGCGTCCAAAAAGTGTTTTTTTGAGCATTTTTTTAATGTCTTATGGAGTTTGACTTTGACCCACACCCAAGGTAACCCTAAAAGTGACCTCTAAATCACTCTAAACACCTAAACTACCCCATTCTTATTCATTTGTTTTGCAAACAAGCATTTTCATTCCAAGAGGCCGAGCTTTCATTTTTGCTTGTTTCATTTCTGCATCTGAGAGGGAGGAATTGGAGCACATATTCTTTCATTCACTCAGTAAAGCACAATAAATTGCTCTCAAAAAGAGCGGAGAACTTAGTATATGTGCATTCCAACTTGTGTCTCCTTTCACACAAACAACGTGACTACAAGGAAGGGGAGACGAAGTTGTGGGATATAGAGTCAAAGCATACTGACTTGGATGCTTCCACTTCCCACCATGTTGCATATGAGGAGTCTGATATCCAGCAGCAGCATGGGCACAATAGTAGTGCTAGTGACAGTGCCATTGGCACTACTTGTGATTCATCTAGTCTTCTTGCATCATCTAATGTCAATGTTGACATTGATATTGATAATTTACATAATCCATATGATGATTAAAACTTTAAAAGTTTTGTAATATTGAACTTGAAATTTCAACGATGAATATTTACCATGCATGTTTTAAATGACATTCAAGTTTATGGTGGTTTTTGTTGGAAGCATAAATCTGCGAAAAACCCGATTAATCGCGATTTTTAATAAATCTGCAGCCTGGACGATTTTTTCCCAATTTTTTGAAAAAATTGTTGACTTTTGGTTGACTTTTTGGTCAATGATTTTTTTTGTTTCAAACTGCAAATTTGCCAAAAAAACGTGTTTAAAATCTGGAAAAAAATGAAATCGAGCTGATTTTCGCACAAGAAAAACCATGAGACCATGGCTTGTTGCTTATTATTATGCTTTGATAGATTTTTTCCAAGCATCCATAGCTTGTTTGAAAGCACCTGTTTTAGGCTTTTAGCCATAGCAGCAAGGCAATGAACTGTTTGATAAAATGATTTGGTAGACACGTATGAAAAATGTGGTAGCATAGACAAGGCAGTGAACTGCTTGCAGTGAACTGCTTGAAAATGTCTCA